>JAWPHD010010115.1:0-97005 GCA_037043455.1 Cyrtodaria siliqua | reverse complement strand
CCTGCTTGAACGAATCAAGATCAGGGCCTGGGATGGTTACAATGTGACTTGGCAGTTGATTCCAGAGTACAATCGAATGTGGAAAAAAGGAATATTTCTGATAGTCTTTGGGAGACTTGGATCTGCCTTAAGCTTAATTGGTGCATTGATTTTGTCATTCTGAGGGGTTTCTGAATATAATTAGGCAAAATAATGACCATGGTAGATCTTAAAGAACATAACACGTCTTGCATCAAGTCTCCTGTATTCAAGCGTTCTCCAGCCCCAGACTTTCCTGCCTAGCAGGGACACTTGAGTAAGGCGAGAAATCGTGCTTTACCCATCTTATGGCCCGTCTCTGGGTCATTTCGATTTTATTAATGTTGGTGATTGTATAAGGACTCCAGACTGTTGATGAATATTCCACTTGTGGACGCACTAGAGTTTTATAGGCAAGCTGTCGGACCTGTTGGTTTTTAGTGGTGATATTTCTTTTTAGAAAGCCAAGTGTTTTATTTGCAGTTGTAGAGATCCTGGAAATGTGGACGTTCCAGCTCAAGTCAGCTGATATATCCACGCCAAGATATTTTGTATGTGAGGACAGATTCCAAGATATGTGCCCATGGAGAAAATATTGTTGTTTTATAATGTTTTTAGAATTTGAAATGTGAAGAACCTGGAACTTAGAGGGATTGAATTCCATATCCCAGTTATTTTCCCAGATTTCAAGCTGATGGAGATCTTGTTGGAGTGTGTTGCAATCGGAAATTGAATTGAAAATAAAGTAAACTGCTGTATCATCAGCAAATAGGCGAACTTGTGAATTTATATTGGATGGTAGGTCATTTATGTATAAATGAAAAAGTAGGGGGCCCAGAACTAACCCTTGGGGCACCCCCTGAAATTACAGGAACAGCAGTGGACTGATCGCCTTCTAGAACAACTGGCTGACTCCTGCCTGAGAGAAAGGATTGTATCCAGTTGACCACCTGTGGGCATACACCGTGCTCCTGTAGTTTGAAGATCAGTTTGGAATGATTAACTTTGTCAAATGCTTTACTAAAGTCAAGTTATACTAAAACTGTTTGTTTTCCAGAGGCGGTGTTATTAATGAGATTGTCAGTTAGTTGTAATAATTGTGTTTCACATAAATGTTTTTCTCTAAAACCATGCTGGAGATCATATAAGATAGTGCTGGAGATCATATAGGATAGTATGTTCTCTGAAGTGTGAGGAAAGGTTAGAAGCTACAATGTGCTCCAGAGTTTTACATATAATACAAGTAAGGGATATTGGTCGGTAGTTTGATGGATCACTGGTGTCGCCTTTCTTTAATAGGGGGCATACATTGGCCATGGTCCAGTCGCTTGGAACAGTACCTGTGGACAGCGATTTGTTAAAAATGATGGTAATTATATCTACTCTCTCTCATTTCTCAGCTCTTTGAGAACAACGGGCTTGATCTGGTCGGGTCCAGCAGCTTTATCAGCTTTTAGGTTTGCCAACAGTTTTCTTGGACTGTGGAAATTTACAATATTTTAGAGGGTTTAAGTGTCTCAGGTTTATAAGACATGACCGTTTCAAAGAAAGCGGAGGAGTTTTAGAAAAGACAGATTGGAACTGGTTATTTAATATATTTGCCTTTTCAGTGTTGTTTGTTTTTAAGTTTCCTGTGACTGGGTCTTTAAGTGGTGAGGTACTTTGTGAGTCTTGTTTAGAGTTTTTAATAAGTGAGTACAGCCTCTTAGATGAGAGTTTACTTTTAGAGGTTGACTGTCCAGGCTCTGCAATGTTGAGAATGTTCTCAAGATATGAATCATGTGACTTTTTGATTTTTGTTTTTATTAGTAGTTTCATTGCCTTGAACGAATTTTGTAATTTTATATCCGATTTATTTTGTTTTGCTTTAGTGTACAATCTGTCTGTTTTGCTAATAAGCTTTTTAATTTCTTTAGTGATCCAAGGCAGGGACTTTTTTTAACCAATTTTCTTCATGGGTACGAACTTAGAATTCCCAGTGTTAATGCTGTTTGTAAACTTGATCCAGAGATCCTCAACTGAGCTGTTGTCAGAGTTAGAGCAACATTTTCACTTTGGATGCAACCATGTGGCGTTTAAAAATCTGTCCAGTTAGCCTTGTGATAAAGTGGTATATTCCGTATTTTTTGTTTGAGTATACTGGTCTGATTTGGACTTTATTTACGAATGTGGGATTTGTTGTCAATAAAAGGTCTAAAGTGTTGTTGTTTCGAGTATGTTCATTTACCAGTTGTGTTAGACTGTTATCATCAATAATACTGACGAATTTTTCATAACGTTTGATGAGTTACAACCAGGTTTTAGAGAAGGAGTGTGTTCTGGGTCCCATGAAAACTTGGGGAAGTTAAAATCGCCTAGGATGAAAAGGGTCTCTTTGATTTTGCGTGCAAGGTCAATACTTTTCTCCAATTCGAGCAAACTATGTTTGTTTTCATGCAAAGTTTAACAAGAGTAGTTCGAGATCAGCATGTTGGACTATTCAAAGAATATTTTAAAATAAAATGTTCAGTCTTATTCATGTGGTCTGTAATATGATGCAACCAGCAAAGGTTTACAGCCATTTACTTGCAATTTAACCCATAGGATTTCGCAGTCCGTTTTAAGTTGTGGTTGCTCAGTGGCTAGAATGTTGTTATTGACAAGGATAAAAACACCACCACCTTTACCTTTGGCTCTGTCATTTCTGAAAACTGAGTAACCAAGAGATGTTGGAAATATTTCATTGGAGAAATGATCTTTGGTCAGCGACGATTCTGTACCGGTGACTATGTCTGGTTTCTCCGTGTGCAGTAAGTGCTGGAATTCAAGTCTTATTTACAATTGATTGACAGTTTGTGTATAGTATTTTAAGCTTTGTTATATATTTATGCTGTGATTTTGATGTTGGCAGTGAAGTTTTAGGGCTAGAGTTAGTCTGTGGGGTATGCATGACCAGGCAAAGGAAACATCATTGTTCACTAGTTTCTGGTAATATTCAGAATCCACGTTTTGACAAGAAATATGAAACCAAAAGCTGCAGTTGTCACATTCTAAAGCTGGTTCATCATCAAGGACTTGGTTGCCACAAGTACCACAAGGATAATCTGGGCCTGGATGAAGCTCTACATCACAGGATATTGATATTAACAGTATTGCAAGGTAGGGCAGAGATTTGTTTTTGTTGACATGGATTGGTAGTGGGTGGGGAAATTTTAGATTTGCATTCAATACTGTCATTATAGTACCGCAGAAAAATGCATTTTTCCTGGTAAGGTGTCCGGGACTAGTGTAACATCTTGGAGAAACAAATTTCTCATGTGGGTTATAATTTGGAGTATTTGTGAAACAAACACTGGCTGCAAGTACTAGAAACTGTAATGAAATACCTGTTTTTCCTTCTACCGGAAATGGCGGGGGGAAATATAAGGTCAGAGGTCAAATCGTGGGAGGTAACGAACAAAATACCTGTTTACCTTAAACAAACGTAAACAAGTGGTCAATGACCTTGAAGCTCTACTGATTGATTTTGATTTCAGGAAGTAGTCGCTACAAACTTGTTTTTTTAAAATCTATTTTTAGCCGTTGCGGCCATCTTGAATTCCCGCCGACCTGAAATTTTGCTAGGATCAATTAGACATCAAGAGAAACATTCCTGTGAAGTTTCATGAAAATCCGTCAAGTAGTTTCAGAGGAGTAGTCGCTACAAATTATCATTATATAACTCTATGTAAACAAAGATGGCCGCTGACAGCCATGTTTAACATTGAATCAAAATAATGTTTGACTCGGATAACCATCATGTCATGATGATCATTTTAGAAAAAGTCCCATATCAATATCTCTTATAGTTTTCAAGAAGTAGTCGCTACAAACTTATTTTTTAAAAATCTATTTTTAGCCATTGCGGCCATCTTGAATTTCCGGCCGACCTGAAATTTTGCTAAGATCAATTAGACATCAAGAGCAACATTCGTTTGAGGTTTCATGAAAATCCATCAAGTAGTTTCAGGAGTAGTCGCTACAAGTTTTCATTATATAACTCTATGTAAACAAAGATGGCCACAGCAGCAATGTTTAACGTCGAATCAAAATAATGTTTGACTCGGATAACCATCATGTCATGATGATCATTTTAGAAAAAGTCCCATATCAATATATCTTATAGTTTTCAAGAAGTAGTCGCTACAAACTTATTGTTTAAAAATCTATTTTTAGCCGTGGCGGCCATCTTGAATTTCCGACCAACCTGAAATTTTGCTAGGATCAGTTAGACATCAAGAGCAACATTCCTGTGAAGTTTCATGAAAATCCGTCAAGTAGTTTCAGAGGAGTAGTCGCTACAAGTTTTCATTATATAACTCTATGTAAACAAAGATGGCCGCTGGCAGCCATATTTAACATCGAATCAAAACGATTTTTGACAAGGACCAACATCATGTCATGCTGATCATTTTAGAAAAAGTCCCATATCAATATCACTTATAGTTTTCAAGAAGTAGTCGCTACAAACTTGTATTTTAAAAATCTATTTTTAGCTTTGGCGGCCATCTTGGTTTTCACATCAACATGAATTTTTTCTAGGATCAACTAGACTTTATGGGCAACATTTCTGTAAAGTTTCATGAATATCCATCCAGTAGTTTCAGAGGAGTAGTCGCTACAAATAAAAGTTTACAGACAGACAGACAGACGGACAGACGGACGGCCGACGGACACCGCACCACGGCATAAGCTCTGCTGATCTCTGATCAGTCGAGCTAAAAATTATCAAGTTATGAACGAGACTCTTAATAATTATGATTTTGCTATAATATTATGCTAGAAAATACGATCCAGTAGACCAGCAACACCATTTTTTATTTATTTTTTCTACGAGCAAAGTAAAGTTGTTGTTAGTAGTTTGGCGCAGTAGTTGTATTTGTATAGTAGAAACATTAGTTGCATTATAAAGTTTGGTAAAGATCTGATGAAAAATGAAGGCCCGAATGTCTCGAGGCAAAATATAGCATGGAAGATATAGTAGAATGAATGAATGAATGGTGTTTTACGGCACGTCGACACATAAATAGGTCATATCGTGCGCGCAAAAATTGATGAAAAATGAAGAAATGAAGTATTAATTAAAAATGAATGTAAATATATAAAGATAAAGCTATTAAAAAATAAGGGATGATAAGGAGTTATATAAACTATGTATGTAAATCAACGAATGCCCGTCAACGGGTATATAAACAAGTAAATATATATAAAAACATATTATAATGATTTATATAGTCTGATCTCTTTTAGGAAATCTAAAACAAGACTAAAATCTACAGTATCTTTTTTTTTTTTTTTTTAGCCGTCTTTTGACGACCCGTTTAATCTCCCCGTCAATAGGTGAAGCAAGGGTCGGGGAGGACCATCCCTTGCCACACCTTACAATATTTTACAGCATGTAATATTCATTTACTAAACACATACATATATATTTACAATTCAGCATCATAAAATGATATGAGTAATACAGAATAGATGGTTGAGGCAGGGGAGATGTTAAAAAAAAAAAAAGAGAAAAAATCTTTAAACTACATTTTGATTGCCGTCCACTAGCCCATCTAAATAACTCTTTCATAGTATTAACATTGTAGAACCTTTGACGCATAGGATCAAAGTCTACACATTCCAATAAGATGTGTTTGACCGTTAACGGTGCAAAGCAGGGTATACATTGTGGTAATTGCTCACCTTGTAATAAATATGAATGAGTATAACGTGTATGCCCTATCCTGCACCGGGCTAGGACAACTTCTTCTCGACGAATGAGTCTACTAGAAGAACGCCATTCTCCGAGTAACGGTTTAATTGGATGGAGTTTATTGTTAACTGACAAATCCCAAGCAGTTTGCCAAGAGTTACGAATATTTGTGTTAATACAACTTTTAAAATCAGTATAAGGTAATTTGGTATTAGATATATGTAAATCTAATGCTGCCTTAGCAGCACTATCAGCTCTATCATTACCACGTATTCCTACATGGCTTGGAAGCCAGCAGAAAATAATAACATTATCAATTATAAGAGAATTGTACTTTTCTTAAAGTTGAAGCACAACTGGGTTATCATGTTTCATATTACCCAGTGCCTGAAGAGATGAAAGGGAATCAGAAAAGATTACAAAATGGTCATCATCAGATTCCTGAATATAATTTAAGGCAAGTTCAATTGCCTTAAGTTCAGCTGAAAAGATAGAGGCCTTGTCAGGCAGGCGGCTCTTTATGCTGTGTTTGTGAACAGCTGCTGCAGCTACCTTATCTCCATCTTTAGAGCCATCTGTGTAGATATGTTGAAAGTCACTATATTTCGATTTAATTTCATTAAATTTGCTTTGAAAGACAGTAGGGTCTGTACTGGATTTGTTATTATTACAAAGATCAAAAATAATTGTTGGAGTTTCCAAAGTCCACGGTGGAATTTGTGGTACTTTGTACTTGGCAATCAAATTTAGGTCGATTTCAGTGTCTCTTAATTTTGGTTTAATACGAAGACCAAATGGTCGAATGGCCTTCGGTTTTCGATCAAAAAGAGGTTCACAACTAGGATTAAAAACATTATCGAAAGTTGGGTTTGAAGGGTTAGACTTTAATTTAATGGCGTATTGAAGAGCTAATTTGTCTCGTCTATGAGACAGTGATGGTTCATTAGCTTCAACATATAGACTTTCGGCTGGTGATGTACGAAAGGCACCTAAGGCGAGTCGTAATCCTTGATTATGTATAGGGTCGAGCATCTGCAAGTACGACTTGCGAGTCGATCCATATACTATCGAGCCGTAGTCCAGCTTGGATCTGATAAGAGATCTGTAAAGTCACAAGAGGACTTTTCGATCTGCTCCCCAATTTAAGAGCTTTAAGGCATTTGGCCTTCAAGTATTTAAGGTGTGGTATAAACGTTAATTTACGGTCGAAAATAAGACCAAGGAATTTTGTCTCCACTACTGGTATTGGTGACCCATCCAGTGTTAGATGAGGGAGATATAGTAGAAACATTAGTTGCATGATAATGTTTGGTACAGATCTGATGAAAATTAATGTCTTGAGGCAAAATATAGCATTTTGAACGAATTCAAGTACCATAACTCCCCTGTTACTCGTCCGATCTCGCTGGTTTTCGAATTTGTCCGAGCTTTCATTGATATTAACAATTTGGTAAAGATTGGATGAAAAATTAAGGCCCTATTGTCTGAAAGAATGAAGGCCCTATTGTCTGAAAGAGGAAAAATATAGCATTTTTAACAAAATGAAGGGCAATTACTCCGCTGTTACTGGTCCGATCTGGCTGGTTTTCTAACTTTTCCGAGCTTTCATTGAAATTAACACTTTGGTAAAGATCGGATAAACAAGAGGCCCAAGAGGGCCTATGGACGCTCTACTGGCTAATATGGCTCTTATAACATCAATGAAGCGAGCGACTATCGCATTAAAGAGGCAACATATAGCATTTTTAACTAAATCAAGAGCCATAACTCCGCCATTACTGGTCCGATCTGGCTGGTTTACAAATTGGCCAGTAGAGATAATCAAAGGACTGAAGGTCCTGAGAGTCGCCAAAATTGAATAGTTTCTATTTTGTTGAGGTTAAAGGTTTTCAAATTTACAGTAGAACATGGACAAAGTGTTGATTTGCTGCAAAATGGGGAAACTTTAATCTATTTTGGAAGGCGTAGTATAACCTTACATGTGTTGAAAAAGAAGTAAAACACCATACAAACAAAAATCAAGAGTAGATTTTTATCAGAATCTGATCAAATGAACTTTAGTGTCTTAATTTTACATTAAAAAAACATGAAAAATGCAATCATTGAAAAAATGGAATTTTTGTAACATTGTGACGTCACTGATGTCAAGACGTTATTATATAGAGACATGTTTTTGCATTCAGGCACATCTAGACCTTGAACGCTACAATCTGTGAAAGTTTCATTCAAATCCGACTATAAATGTTTGAGATCTAGCGTTAACAAAATTTGTTTGATGATGTCACTGGTGGCCATCTTGGATGACGTCATGTCCCCAAAAGCTTCGGGACACTATTCCAGATTGAGCTCTATCACTGTGTAAAATTTAGAGGGCGTGCGGCCAGTCTTACTATGAAAAGTACTGGGGAGAAGAACAAGAATAATAACTGGATTTTGATCAGAAATCTGATCAAACGGGCTTTCTGTCATGACGTCACAAATGTCCGAGTTGTCAAAGATGAAGACACTGATTGATTCATCACAAAAATATTTAACTTCGAACATGCAATAAGTGAAAAAGAATTTCTGAATACTTTGACGTCACTGACGTCACGACGTTGGGATACCTATGACATTCTTGCACAACTGAACGCCGAATTTTATAATCAGTGAAAGTTTTATTCAAATCCGATAATAAATAGAGGATATAGACAAAATAAGAGTTCATTTATGACATCACTGGCGGGCATCTTTGATGACAACATTCCACATTATAGCACAACTATACTTTGATATTTATAAACTGTGAAAGTTTTATCAAACTACGATGATATGGCATTTGAACAAACTTAGTAGAGGACCATAAGCTGATGCTACATGTAATACATGTACATGAGAGCTCTGTGCCATGTTGTTCCAGAAAACTGTGACCCTCGGGGTGGGGCCAAATGTGACCCCTGGGTCAGCATTTTAACAAACTTGGTAGAGGACCACAAGCGTATACCAAATGCAAAATATCAAACCTCTGGCTGTTGTAGTTTCCGAGAAGATTTAAAAAAAAAAAATCCTATATAAGTCTATGTAAAACTGTGACCCCCGGGGCGGGGACAAATTTGACCCGAGGGTCACCATTTGAACAAACTTAGTAGAGGACTATAAGCTGATGCTACATGTAATACATGAGCGCTCTGTACCTTGTTGTTTCAGAGAAGCAGATTTTTTAAAGTTTTGTCCTATATGTCTATATGAAAAACATGCAAAACCTCAATATACAAACTTTGGACCCCCAGGGCTCGGCCATTTTTGACCCCGGGGACTTTATTTGAACAAATTTGATAGTCTAGGCGTTGGCCATCATTTAAAAAAACAAACTGTTGAAATGTGTCCAGCGGTTCTGGAGAAGATTTTTTAAGGTTTCGACCATATATGGTAATGGCAGCCATGTTGGATGCAGGCTGACCTAATTTTAACAAATCTAAAAAGCATTGATCTAAGGATCATCCATGTGAAGTTTGGTCAAAATTAGTCAAGCGGTTTCTGAGGAGAAGTCGTTTGAAGAAAAGTTAACGGGCGACGGACAACACACCATTGGCCAGTAGAGCTAAAAACAGTTTTCAAACAATATTTTATTTAATATAAACCAAAAAAAGAAGCGAAATAATAAACATTTCGCTGTTATTTCGCTTCTTTTTTTTTTACCCCACCCACACCAGCAAATATTGGCAGCGATTTTTAAAAAACGGCGGTGCAAAAGACGGTTGTATGGTTGGCTGCCTAATAACTTTTACTCTGGAAAATAACCGATAGTATGAATCAAACTGAGTACAATGTACAATAGTACGAAACAAATTGAGTACAAAGTACGAAATTTCGTGGGAGTTGTTCTTCTTGAATTCATTCTATTTTTAGAAGCATCTTTTCCAAAAATTGATTTTAGTAATTTTACGTGAGCCCGACTCGACAATGTACCTTTATTGACGTGAGCCGGACTCAACAGTCTACCATTATTGACGTGAGTCGAACTGGACAATGTAGCATTATTGACGTGAGCCGGACTAGAACTTGTACCATTACTGATGTGAGCCTGACTCAACCATGTTCCATTACTGACGTTAGCCTGACTCGACAATGTACCTTTATTGACGTGAGCCAGACTCAACAGTGTACCATTACTGACGTGAGCCTGACTCAAACGTGAACCATTATTGATGTGAGTCTGACTCAACAGTGTACCATTATTGACGTGAGCCTGACTCACAAATGTACCTTTATTGACGTGGGCCGGACTCAACAGTGTACCATTATTGGCGTGAGCCGAACTGGAGAATGTACCATTATTGATGTGAGCCGGACTCGACAGTGTGACAGTGTAGTATCAATAATGGTACTGTACCATTATTGATGTGAAATTGCTCGAGTCAAATGACCACATCATGGCAGATAAGGGATTCGAAATACAACAATTGCTGGATGATATAAATGTGCGAGTTGACCATTCACTTATATTAAGGGAGATAACATCAGGTACTCCCTGGTAACATGCATGTCAGAACAACAGGAAACGGAAACTAGGTGGATTGCATGTTTAAGAATACACGTGGAAAGAGCAATAGAAAGAGTTAAAAACTTTAGATTATTACAGCAATCTTTTCAATATAGTCAATGGAGACTGTTAAACGATATTTGGAAAATATGCATGAAACTGACTTTGTTTCAGCCTCCACTGATTGAAGACAGTTAAATATTCACTGTAAGAAGAAATGAGAACAAGTTATGAAAATGTAATTGTTGATAAAGTTTTTATTTTAAATCAATTGAGTTAAGAGAATGTTTGAATATTTATATTAAAGACATTGAAACTTGTCTTTGTTTGGAGTTAAAATAGTTTTTCAACAAATGTTATGCTAGTTACGACGGTCAGTTTTTTTAGTGGTGGAGGTAGACCACACAATATGATGGAGGCAGACCACTCAATTATTCCTAGGTAAAAGCAGTACTATATACCTCCCACCATCTACAAGATTACTATGAATCAAAGACCCTCATACATATAACCCAAAAGCATTGATTTGAACCCAGGTTAGAGCGCAATCGACTGGTATTCAGACATTGTCATTTCAATAGTCAAGTGTAGGGCTGCAACATTACACTGCTCATGATACATTGCTATGATTTCTCTGACCACATGCATCGTATCAAAGGCATTTATTGCGATTTAAAAACGACGAAATATGTATATATTTCATTTTCTAGCTTTATTGGCCTACGTAAACAAATGCAGTTTTAACGTAAATTAGTTATCCAACTGTATCACGATACATATCATTCTGCATCATGAATTGTCAATACATATTGTTTTGTTTTGCCATTACAAGCATCATTAGCAAAGTGTATCATTGCAGCCCTAGTAAAATAAAAGTGAAATACAGCGGAACACAATTCGTGTCTCACAACTGATTTAATTTTGTTTAGCCAAGAATGGCAACATGTAACGAAAATAGGTGGTCAGTTGTGGTAATAAGTATATTCCAGAATTGCACATCTGTCTTAATTCTTATCATTTCTATACCCCAGGCCCTAGGTGTCCATATAACTAAATCGCACCAATTTACATATGTGGAGCTGTCCCTGAATTTGGTAAAAATATGCATGCTCTGGTTTAATGGCAAGCTTGTCATTTTCTTCATTTATACAAATAAACATGTTGTGTATGACTGCATCTTCTCCTTGATGCTAGTTTGAATGTTTGCTTAAAGATTAGACCTCAACAAGTCCATTGTCTGTAATTCCTGATGATGTATCACAAAGACAAACTAACCAGTCTGGATTAGTTACCAAGTATCGGACATGTGGACTGAGAATTAATCCTATGCCTTGGCCAGACACAATGTAACCTTTATGCTCTTTTAGTGTTCTGTACTGAGCAAGTGGCTCTGCTTGTTTTCCCCAATTTGTATGAGCCGAGGTGAAAGGCTTTGGACTGGCTAATCGTTGCAGTAGTTTGTCGGCTGGAAGTTTATTAGTGTGCAATTTCTTTCAAGTTAGATGATATAAGACGTTTTGATCGTTCAAAGGACCGAAATTCACCACTAGAACTTTGTCCAACAGTATGTTTAGAAATATTCTGCTGTTCTTCTGACGTAGCAATTTTTACATTATTTTCGTAATAATTCAACTCGCTGCAGTAACACAAAAGGTTTTTTCAAATGAAACAACTGAACAATTACATGACTGATTTATATGAGAACATGAGACTGTTGCTTCAGTCGGAGTAGTTAGTCTCTGGTACATGATTGTGCACTGGTTCGAAATTATTTCCCTCCAGAATTTCCACTAATTGTCCTTTTCATAATTATATGAATCTATTTTAATATCTGCAAACCTTATGCATGCCTGCCTGCCCTGGTTTGTGCCATGTCTGCAATTTTGAAGTCTGCGACTGAGATGCAGGTGGATAATTTGTTTCCGGCGCGTTGACAGTCCATGATTTGAAAGAGGATTGCAGCAACATGTTTACAAAATACACCAAAACCAGCTTTGCACATACACCTGGCACCCAGTATAGACCCACAGTGCTCATCTAAGCAAAGGTGCACAGGGTATTTCCTTTTGGGTTTGGAATTAACAGTTAAAAATCCCCTGTCAAATGATGCAACCACGTCTCCTCGAATAATCATGACTTCATCATCTACATCAATCTTAAACTCTGAACAGATTACTTTGTTCGAATTATAAAAGATCCAACCCTTGTCCCTATGCTTCTGTGCAGTTGACTTTGTTCCATCACACTCAATGAAGAAATACTGGTAGATGTCACTGTCCTCAATAAGGGGCACATTGTCCAGATAGTTGGTATAGCCAGAAGGTGGAGGATGGTCCAATATTGCCTGCACAAAACCTTGGTGGGAATTTACAGTTTCATCGGTGTATAGTTTTATCGAATTTCTGTCTGAGTTGATCAGTGATTTTTTTACCTCTGCGTCCTGCGTCCAGAACGCACAAATATTTCCGTGGGCGCAAATTGTCAGAACGTGCGTTCTCGGGACGCACATAAATTGCAAGTAAAGAGTTCCGTAATTCATATTTCCCCTGTAAGAATTCAATCCGGCGCTTTTTTTCTCCGCGTCTACCGCCATATTTGACTATTCGATGAGGGTTAAGTTTAACCTCGCACCGTTCCGCGTAATTTTGTAACGTCGATTATTATTGGATAATGGTCATACGATTAGCCAATGGAATCGGCCGTGAGGTAAAACACGAAACGGTGCGGAAGTAAACATTCCACGAGTTGGCGAAGCATCGTCTGCAAAATGGGGCCAAAGAGAAAATTAAAGAATGACTCAAAGCGGATTGCAGGTGAGATTGCAGGTGAGCTTCTGAGAAATGTTTTCAGATGGTAGTTAATCACATGTTTGTTCAGATCAGTATTTGGTATGTTCTAGTCATTCAGATTGCAATTAATCACCTTTCTTTTCACAGTAATATTTTGCAAATTCTAGTCATTGATGTTAACAGTTTAGTTAGTTCTAATCAAGGAGTATTACTACTTCTCTTAAAGAAAAGGGGATGTTGATAGAATGATGCAGTCTTCTCACGACTGTGATTGTTATGCTCTCACCGTATGTATGCCGGATTAAAGTTATCAACACCATTTTATAAAATAGTGCTTGAATTTGAAATAAATTACTACTAAAACCTGGGACTCATTCCTTTAGTTTTGGGACTTTTTGGTCCAACGAGTCCTAGGACTCGTATAAGTGAAATTGTAAAAAAAATCACTGGTTGATCAGATATTTCTTGTCTCATTTATTCTGGATATAATGATTTACTCTGAAAGTAGACAGAATACAATGTTAACTCCCAGCATTTGATTTTCATGTGTACATGTAATATACAGGGCTGCAACAAATCAATGATACACCGGTATATTGTGATGCATTTTAATCCAATACACTGTATGAGATCAGCTGTATCGTGATATAACCGTATAATGACTTTTAAAGACATTATCTGTATCGATTTTGCCACACACAAACTTATTGCATAGTTGCTTTTTCATCATATTTCTTTTGACTAAAGACCTTTTTACAAACCTATAAAGTTCTACAATTTCTACCCAGAAACACCATGACACCGTCAATTACATACTTGATAAACTTAAGTTGATGGAACATGCTGTTGCATATTATAATAAAATAGAAACATTTAAAATAAGAAAAATATATGATTACTTTATACAAAAACATCAGCTAAGTGAATTTAAAACAATGATGATTAATTCATAACTTTCACATCCGGTATGTTGAGATATTCAGTAGGTGAAAATAAGGGGTTTACTCGGACTTCATCCTCAATCTCTAAATAAAAAATATCAGACTATGATTTAAATTAAATGTTTCCATATTGGTGTTTTAAAATCAAACAACACAAAAAGAAGATACATAGAATAGATGTACACAAGAAAATATAGCTTGTAATATAATTATGCCTACAAACTAGTTTTATAAAAGGCTAGTCATTTTAATGCTTTTAATTGAGCAGGAAGAAAAAAAGCCGTACTTATTTTCTATGAAAAATATGAGCAGCCTCATCAGCTTAACATCTATATTTTTCAGTACAATGGAGTCTTTAAGTTTAAATTATTGTCTTCTGCTGTTTTCATAACATGGCCACCTGCTTATCAAGAATTTAGGTCACGTGGGAAATGTACTAACATAAATATTAGCACCTTTTTTAACGCAAACACCGATATTTCATCAAGTTTTATGCAGGTACCCCAGCCTTTGACATAACCTGTTTATCATTTCATATTTTACAATTAAATAAAACGTGTTGATAACTTATGAAAGGCAAAGGTTTAAATCATCATTGCATCATCACTATGTTATTTTGTGTAAGTGTGGGATACATTTAATGACGAGAACACCGGTAAAGCAATAAAATATCCACAGGAAAATTATCCATCGCCTTAAAAACTCAGTCTTATTTGCAAGTTTTTTCTCTTGTTGTTTAGAACTATTCATTAAGCAGACGGTCATAAAATAGATAGATAGAAAATAAGAAAGACGATACTTCAAAAATAATTCATTATCTGCATTACTCCACCCACCCATCATTTAATATGCGAACATTATTTTTCCGGGTTCATTGTATTAATATAACGCTATTGTGTCAACTAGATTTTGATTTCCAACTATTTACCGAGATGGTACTGGGTTATGCGATGTCAAATATACAGACTAAAGCAATCGGAGTCTACTTTTTACCTTTTTACGAGTTCGGCTTTCTTGTCCGATAGGCTGGCTCCTGTGACTTTTCCGACACTTTAGCCAACGAACAAGTTCTTGGTTAAAGTTTCGGGGCATTTTCCCTCGTAATAATGCCCTAGGAAACAGACTCTCATCAAGATCTGGTTATAAAGCTACAAAAACTCTGGATTGAGTGATTGTTGCATTGACTTTCGCGTTACTTCGTCCATGTTTATAAAATTCGCTGCCGATTACCCAGATGAAGTGCGCGTGACGTCACGCCATATGCGTGTATTATTGCCCTAGTATCTCAGTTCGTTTTTCAAAAAAGGCACGTATATACTGTATACAATGACAATTATTCACAATCAGTAGTTATATTATTTGGTATATATTACGTTCATGTCAGTCACCTTATGAAAGTAAGTTATACTTGATGCAGTTAAAGGAACTACATTCTCGAAGTGCGTAAAACAGCCATCCTTATTTGGGCATATGATATTAATGGGCATAATATTTCGTTAAACCTACAAAAAAGACATGTTTATACTGTATACAATTACAATTATTTCATTATTTCACAATCAGTAGTTATATTACTCGGTATACATAACGTTCATGTCAGTCATCTTATCAAATTAAGTTGTATTTGAAGCAGTTAAAGGGGACTACATTGCTTACAACGGTAAAGCGTTCCGTCCGTTTTAAAAAAGTCCATATTCACAAAATCCACTATACACATCATACACATATATACACACATTCATGATTCCAAAGAGTCAGCCATGCTGACGCATGGCGACTCAATAAAAAAAAGAAAAAAGAAATATAAAAAAAAAAGAAAAAAAAAAGTAAAAAAACCTGGTAAAGTTTGGTAAAGATCAGATGAAAAATGAAGGCCTATCGCCTTAACAAGGCAAACTATAGCATATATAACTAAATCAAGGGTCACAACTCTGCTGTTACTGGTCCGATCTGGCTGTTTTTCGAACTTGTCATAGCTTTCATTGGCATTAACATTCTGTTAAAGTTTGATAAAGATCGGATGAAAAATGAAGGCTCTATCGTCTTAACGAGGCAAAATATAGCATTTTTAACGTTGGTTTTCGAACTTATCCGAGCTTTTATTGACACTAACAATCTGGTAATGTTTGGTAAAGATCGGATGAAAAAATGGAGGCCATATCGTCTTAATGAGGCAAAATATAGCATTTTTAACTAAATCAAGGGCCATAACTCCACTGTTACTGGTCCGATCTGGTTGGTTTTCGATCTTGTCCGAGCTATCATTGACATTAACAACCTGGTAAAGATCAGATGAAAAATGAAGGCCCTATCGTCTTAACGAGACAAAAGTTAACGACGGACGGACGGACCACGGACAAATAACATCTGTCGACATTTTCAGTAAACATAGGACTATTTTGAAAATACCCTTGCATTATAACATAAATGTCTTTAAAAGGGGCCATGTGCAGACTGCTGGTTTAACAAATGGCAATTTCTATACAGTTACAAATATAAATGCATACATGAAATTTCGAGTATTTTCTATCTGAAATCATACAAATCTCTGGTTAATTGAGTCTCTGATGGAATAGTTTAACAGAATCTTAATTTATAGATTCACAGAGTGAGCAAAGAATGCAATATAATTTATATTATTTCCAGATTATGATGCTGAATAGTCAATAATTAATACCATCTTCTGTGACATCATAGAAAGTTTATAAAAGGTACATGTATTGTGTTTTCCTATATTAAAGCTCAACAGAGTATGCGCCATTGAAAAAAATAGTGAACGCTTATTAAAACGGCAGACTAAACACAGTTTGTACAACTTTCTGAAGATGATTTGGAATAATTAATCATGACTATATTAAAAGATTCCGAAAGCACACAAAGAACCATCCGCAGAAGTGTAGCTTTATTTTGTTTTTTAGTTGCAGAATATAGTGATTTTAAAAGAAGTATCATTATTTTGTTAGTTTTATTTCAAACGAATATTCAGAAGAATCAATTGAATTGAATTGGGGTTTTAAGGCGCACCAACACATGAAAAGGTTATATGGCGCCTAAAAGGCATGAACATGCCAGGCTCATCTTCCATGTACATCGAGATAAAATATGGAAAATGGGCCTAGAACCTTTTCACCGTGAACTGCAGATTTGCTGCAAATCTATCGTAGAAACTCCATTTACGCTGGAGCCACGTTACTGTTTTTCTGCCACTGCTCTTTTGATGTGAGCGAGATAGCACCTGAAACAATGCAGAGATCATGATGAAGACCTTTAATGAACATGAACAAAAAATGATAAAATGAACATGAATTTGGGGGGGATTCTACCCCTCTGCCTATCCCTCCAAAGGGATCTGCAGTGGCCCTATTCTTTGCCCCGTAACCAAACGGAGCACCCGAGAACCAGACGGGGCTCAGAAGAATCAAACAAAACTATATAGCCCCTTTGAAGCTTACAACTGGGGAATACTAAAGTTTGCATTCTCATAATTTTGTTGCAGTCAATGATGTGTTAATGTGTCGATGTGCAGGTTCTCTAATACTAGTACATACACCGGACTACTAAGGCGGGGCCATTGTTTTATCCAGGGAATTCAGTTGGACAACTTCATATCAAAATACGGGTATGTCCAATGGTTCTTTAGAAGATTTTTAAAAAAGTTTTCCCTATAAATTTATGGACCTACTGGGCATCTTTACCCTTGGAACTTCATTGACAGTCTAGGAAATAAAGATCATTCTGACAAACAACTGCTGAAATATGTACCATGGTTTTTGAGATCTCGTTATAAAATTTTCCCTGTAACTCTGTCAGGCATGAGAACAGCAGTTTTTATTTTCCACTGAAAATCTGGCCGGGGGTCAAGGGGGCCGCATAGGCCCCCTGCAGGTCAAGGGCAGCGCCCTTGTCTGGGGGTTCAGTGGGGAAGCCCCCCGAACGAAAATTGATTTTAGAGCCTTCTAAGATGCACTGGAATGCATTTCCTGGCAACATTTTAACATCTTATTTCAAAGATAATTTTAAATAAAATCACTGAAAATTGTAATCTGTATGACATAAACTTGGTAGAAATAGTAAAATAATATTTATTAGGTTTCTGTTAAATGACACTGAACTGAAATGTCATTTAGTAAACAATCTGAATAATGTTGTGTGATAGCCAACTGTTTAAATGAAATTGCAAAACCATAAATCTATATTAATCATGTTTCAATTAACAAAAAATGTACAAAAATGCAAATGGTGTAGACAGAATGAGATAACATGGAAGTATGGGTGGATCAGTAAGCACTGGAAATGGAAAACACCAGTAACATAACATTCATGCAATCTGATCTGGTCTCAATGTTATAAAACTTTGTTCAAATCTCAAACTCAGACTCAATCGTTAATTCTCAACACAAGTAAGTTCAACACCTACGTTTAATAGTTATAACAAGTTCACCGCATGTGCATGTAGTTTAGTCAGAAAGCTTGGAAAGGTATAGGAGAAAATATATAACTTCGATTTTGCAAACAGCATAGACCAAGATCAGCCTTTTCTAATGCATGCATCCCATTTACAACAAATTTAATCATTTTTTTTTTTGCAGCCAATGCAGACAAGATTTCAATCCGTCTCTTCTTCTCCATTTTCTGAGTGTGGGCCTTGAGGGCCTCAGCTGACTGGGCATTTACTCCTGCTTTCACCGACTGTTTGCTTTCCAATTTCTCCTTTAACAGTTTTAGTTTTTCCTGTTTCTCCTCTTTCTGTCTTCTCTTCTCTTCCTTCTCTTCCTTGTATTTTGCAGCAGCTGATCTCATGTTGCGGCACATCAAACTGTCAATTGGATCAGTCACCACATCATCCCTGCTGAACGTGGACACTGCCCCTGCCGGGTTTTGCCTAAGAGCATACTTCACAGTCTGGATCGCACTATATGTCTCCACTTTCATTCTGCCCGATTTTGAATTTAAGACATCACCCATCACACTGAAACTGCTTTCCACTTGAGGACCATGAAAGCAGCTCAATACTGCATACACTATCTTAGCCAGCACTGCATACTTCTTTCCGGCTATAATCATAGCCCACCATTTATCAATGCGTATTTGGTTGCCAGCTGCATCCAGATGTGGCGGAATCGACTTGTCGATTTGATACGCATTTACATCCAGATAGAATGCGTCTTCATCTTCTTGCTTCAGTACATTGGGAAGAAATGATGGCAATGTGTTCAATAATTGAACCCAGTTGTGACATGATTGCCCCTGGCTTCTGGGTCAATGCCAGAAACGGCTCTCAGCAGTTTGCTATCCAGCGGTAACTTGTGTTGTAGGTACTGAGCACATACTGTGTATGCTACCGACACTTGTTGCCGGAACACCTTTGTCACCTTGTCCCCCTTTCTGGCCTTTTGGACAAGTCTTTTGTTGGCTGCTCCAACAAACATATCCTTCCTTGGCAGCAACTGGTCAGTTGAAATGTTGACCGACTTCAGTTGTTTTCCTGACATGTTGGTAATAAGCTCTGGCTTGATGAAGCAGGCCAGAAATCTGCTGAACAAATATTCCTGCTTCTCCATTAGCTTGTGAACGAGCGGCTCCACAGACTCGAACAAGCAGACATAACCCTTCAGTAGCGGCAGTACAGAAGAGTAGAAGTTTATGATGAGCTGCGTCTTGGTATCCTGGTACAGTACACGCTCAATGATCCGCTTTTTCCTCTCCTGCCCATCTGACGTTAACTTTTTCTTGCTCAATCGCTTGTGAATTTCGCGAATTTTCTCCCGAGCTTCTTCGCTAGTGTCCCTCTCCTTCATGATGTGAACAACGACAGTATGGTAGTCCACACGATCCTTGATTGGCAAGAAAGCATAATAGAATACTTTGTAAGCATCCATCAGACGATTTGTACTGACAGCTACGTCGAAGCACGACAGCCATCTGTGCGAGATGAATCGCTCGGGCATTGTGAACTTTAGGTTCAGAAGTTCACTGACCTCCTCCAAATCAGACCGTAGATCAGTTGACCATTTGAAGTCATTCGCCAGATCTGCAAACAGCCGTTCCACCCAGAAATCAAATGGCGCACAGAACTTCTTTGATGCATTGTGAATGTGATGGCAGGTGTCACCGTCAATGTCCAGGAGGTGGGGCGCCATTTCGTTTCGGATCCGCGTCTCCAACCCAGATTTACTGCCGCGCATCACACTACATGAATCCATCATTATGGAGATAAGGTTTGTCCACGGGAGGTCATGTTTAGCAAATAAATCTGTCAAATGTTTTGTCAATGTTTCAGCGTCAACTTTAATAACGTTGAGTGACGCAAGGTGTTCAACTACGACCGACTCCAACAATGGTGAATAGTAACTCACCAACACAGCAAGAACATGGTGAAGATTTGTGCTGGTACTTTCATCGATGTTTAGAGAAAACGGGTACATTTTCAAATTGTCCACCGTCAGTTCAGTGTATGTCTTCGCCATACCAAACCTCATCTTGTAGGAGGCGGTGGTCCGGTCCATAGAGAGGTGATTCAGGGCGTTTCGGTCCTTACTCAGGCCTTTGGTGAGACTGACCAGTACTGGCGCCATTGTGAAGGGAAGGGAGTGCTCTGCCATCACACCCAAAACCATAGCCTGAAAATAAAATATATTAAAAGTTGTAGTCAGTAAAATATAAACACAGGACAGTCAAACTCAAGCAATACAGGTAATACAGATTTTTATTCCAAAAACAAGATATCTTCTAAACGTTGGTAAAATATCTTCTTTACTAAATGATCTTATTTAGAAATTCATATATACAAGATATCTACTAAACGTAAGTAGATATCTTATATACTTTATATCTACTAAAGATGAGTAGATACCTTATTTATACAATTTAAAACAAATACCTACTAAAATCGTAACCATTGCCACCTCCAAATAACCCCACCCCTCTTCCCCAGCTGCTAAATCTTAACCCTAATGAAAATTTGGGCATAGCCCCCCCCCCCTAGCCTAGGCATTTTTTCAATTTTCAGGTGCATGGGAAACGACAGTGTTGGGCATGTAAGAGGAAGGGGGGTAGGGCAGGTTATGGACAGATTTCCCTTATACTAAAGAAATCATTCCCTGTCCTACAAGCACGATAGATTTGTATAGAAAAGTAAAAATGTACGTACCTCACTATTTGCTACCCGGTCACACAAAGGAACGAACTTCTTCGTCGATATGGCACTGTCCCCTTGGGCTGAAGTTGTGACCGTGTAACTTGGCAGCGAGTAATTCATCAACTTGATAGCCAGAAGTTTTGAATGTTTTTTTGACTTTTGAACATGGTCTACAAGGGCAGCTGCTCCTCGACCTCCATAAGAAATAACGGTATTGCACAATGTGCACCAGGCTTTTCCTGGTTCGTGTAGCTTCTTCACAGATTTGCCGAGTTTCCTTTCTGTCTGTTTTCCATCTATTTCAACGCGAATAACTTTGTCCATCCATTCCCATTTAAATGGATTTCTGACACCTTTGTCTATCACAGAAACGCGACTTTCGTCCTTGTTCTCTACAAAATTTGCCATATTGCACTTTTGATCTACTTGTTAAAGTCCTTAAATTTCTAACGCGGCTCCATAATCATTAAATATTCGACAATTAAAGAAATATTTCTGAGAATAAAATCACTTTCAAGTCGGGCTTGCGATGGAAGAATCCTGAAGATGATGCCTTCATTCAACCAATCAGATCTGTTATAATATTAGATTGCGTATTTAATCGATTTCATTGGTGCAAAAATGTTGCTGAATTTAGCGGACTGGTTTACAATTCTCGCTAAAAATCAAGCGCTTCCTTGAGGACATTATTTCGTTATTTATAACCAGTCACGCACCTGCTGTATGCATCATAGCAACAAACAGGTGCGAACATCGTTTTCTTCTCCCGATACCGGTTTTGAGAACACAATCGTGCAATGGCCTGCAATCGATCTTACAACATTAGGACGGGGATAGACCAGATAAATAACGCCCCTACCCCCCCTCACCACCCCAACATTTTCTCCTCGAATTTACATCGATCTCAAAAACGGCCCGGAGGTAAAAAAATCCGCGGAAAATTCTCATGCCTGCTCTGTAAATAATACAAAAACATGGGACCTCCAGTTTTCACCCTCAAAGGACTTCATTTGAACAAACATGGTAGTTTGTTATATTGATTATGTCAGAATATAAGAATCTTTCATAGGTATCCGGTGAAGATCAGGAATTCCAACACTAGGTATAATTATTTTTATCGGAACCAAGGCTCTGCTGAGGTTCCGATTAAAACAGTTACACAGAGGGTTAGAATTCCTTATCCGAACTGGTTATGCATCAATGATTCTTTTTCTTGCATATCATTTACATTCTGAGCATTGAGGTCACCAAGTACTAACGTTTTCCATGTTTATTTCCACAATAACGTCACGCAACTGTCATCGTTTTATCAGTGCATGACTTTTGTCTTCACCACCTCCCCACCCGTGTATCGGTCTATCCTCCGAGCACGTTAAAGAACCATAGGAATCTATTCGATAATAAGAGTAGGGCACGGTTCTCGGATTCCTATGTATCCTTCCCCTCTCTCTGGGGCGGCTCTAAATAACCTATACTGTGTTGATGAGCCGTTAAACAACATTCAATTCAATTGTCATCCCCCATGCGTAAAATCAGGCTTTCCATCAAATGCGAATAACCTTATCTGGTATGCAAGAAAAACAATTGTCAAAGTACATACAATGTCATGTGCATTGGGTTCCTGAGATTTGTTTAGGTCGCTCTTATTATCTCTATATACACGTTTTACCAGTGAACTTTTATTTGAACACGTGTCGATTCTTACGGATGGCAGGAGGTATACAGTAATGATTCTTAGTACCCAAGAAGGCCTGTGGATGCTCTACTGGCTCAAGATAAAGTTTATGTATAAGGGGCCATAAGTCTTTCAAAAATCATTCAACCAGAACATGGCAATGACAGGTGCCACTAGGCTTAGTATTGAACATTCTTACCAAGATTCGCTGAAATTTGGCAGAGAGTTCAGAAGAGACTAATCTGGACAAAGTTTGTGTATTAAAACTTTTAAAGGGCTATAACTCCGCCAAAATCATTCAACCTAAATATGGCGATGATATGCACAACTAGGCTTGATACTGATTATCTTGTCAAGTTTTGTCTATATCCAGCCAGGGGTTCAGGAGAACTAGCCCTGGAAAAAACTGTGGTATCAAACCCTTTAAAGGGCCATAACTCTGCCAAATATCTGTAAACCAAAACGTGACGAAGACATGCCCAACAAGGCTTGGTGCTGATCATCCCTGCAAAGTTTCATTGAAATCTGGCGAGGGGTTCAGGAGAAGTAGATCAGACAAAGTTTGTGTATTAAAACCTTTAAAGGGCCACAATTCTGCAAAAAAAAATCATTCAGCCGGAATATGGCAATGATTTGCAAAACTAGACATGGAAATGATCATCCCTAAAAAGCTTCGTTTAAATCCAGCCAGGGGTTCAGGAGAACTAGTCAGAACAAAGTTTGTGTATTAAAACCTTTAACTCCGCCAAAATCATTCAACTGGAACTTGGTGACTATACAACTACGCTTGGTACTGATCATACCTGCAAAGTTTCAATGAAATCCGGCCAAATGAAGGCCCTTTCTTCTTAATGAGGCCAAGATATAGCATATTTCAGAAAATCAAGGGCCATGACTCCGATGTAAATGGTCCAAACTGGATGGTTTTCGAATTTGTCCAAGCTTTCATTGATATTAACAATCTGGTAAAGTTTCTTAAAGATCGGATAAAAGATAAAGACCCTATCGTCTATGTAGGATTTTTAACTAAATCAAGGGCCTTAACTCCACTATTACTGGTCTTATCTGGCTGGTTTTCGAACTTGACCAAGCTTTCATTGATATTAACAATCTAATCAAGTTTCATAAAGATCGCATGGAAAATGAAGGCCCTATCAACTAAACGAGGCAAAATATAGCATTTTTAACTAAATCAAGAGCCACAACATATCTGTTACTGGTTCGATCTAGCTGGTTTTCGAAATTGTCTGAGCGGTCATTGATATAAACAATCAGGTAAAATTTGTAAAGATCATATGAAAGATGAAGGCCCTATCGAATTAACAAGGCGAAATATATCATTTTTAACTAAATCAAGGGCCATAACTCCGCTGTTACTGGTCCGATCTGGCTTGTCTTCAAAATTGTTCGAGCTTTCATTTATATAAACAATCTGGTAAAGTTTGGTAAATATTGAATAAAAGATAAAGGCCCTATCGTCTTAACGAGTCAAAATATAGCATTTTTAACTAAATCAAGGGCCATAACTCCATTGTTAATGGTCCGATCTAGCTGGTTTTCAAACTTGTCCGAGCTTTCATTTACATAAACAATCTGGAAAAGTTTGGTAAAGATTAGATTAAAGACGAAGGCCCTATCGTCTTAATGAGGCAAAATATAGCATTTTTAACTAAATCAAGGGCAATAACTCCGCTGTTAATGGTCTGATCTAGCTGGTTTTCGAACTTGTCCAAGCTTTCATTAATATTAACAATCTATGCAAATTTGGTAAAGATCAAATAATAAATGAATGTTCTAGAGTGTTCACAAGGCAGAAAACAGCTTTTTTCAGAAAAAACAAGGGCCATAACTCTGGTGTTACTGACCCAATTTAGCTGATTGTCTAAGCTAATATTAGTATTAGCAATCTGTGCAAGTTTGGTAACGATCAAATAATAAATGAAGGTGTTAGAGCATTCACAAGGCAGAAAATAGAAATTTTCATAAAAAAAAAAAAACCCATAACTACGGCGTTACTGATCTGATTAGGCTGGTTTTCAAACTTGTCCGAGCATTCATTGTTATTAACAATCTGTGCAAGTTTGGTAAAGATCAAATAATAAATGAAGGTTCTAGAGTGTTCACAAGGCTTAATATGGCATTTTTCAGCAAAACAAGGGCCATAACTACGGCGTTACTGATCTGATTAGGCTGGTTTTCGAAATTGTCCAAGCTTTCATTGATATAAAGACACTGGCAAAGTTTCGTAAAGATTCGATTAATAATAAAGGCCCTAGAGTGTTCACAAGGCAAAAGTTAACAGACGGACGGACTACGGACGACGGAAGACGGACAACTCACCATCCCATAAGCTCTGCTGGCCTTCGGCCAGTAGAGCTAAAAATGGGGTGGTCTGCCCCTACCACAAAAGAATCGACCATCATATATGGTAGATCAAACAAAGTTTGTGTATTAAAACCTTTAAAGGGCCATAATTGCCAAAAAAATCATTCAACTGGAATACAGCAATGACTTGCACAACTAGACATGGAATTGATCATCCCTAAAGGCTTCGTTTAAATCCGGCCAGGGGTTCAAGAGAACTAGTCAGAACAAAGTTTGTGTATTAAAACCTTTAAAGGGCTATAACTCCGCCTAAATCATTCAACTGGAACACGGTGACTATGTACAACTAGGCTTGGTACTGATCATCCCTGCAAAGTTTCAATGAAATCCGGCCAAATGAAGGCCCTTTCGTCTTAATGAGGCCAAGATATAGCATATTTCAAAAAATCAAGGGCCATGACTCCGATGTAAATGGTCCAATCTGGATGGTTTTCAAACTTGTCCAAGCTTTCATCGATATTAACAATCTGGTAAAGTTTCTTAAAGATCGAATGAAAGATAAAGGCCCTATCGTCTTAACGAGTCAAAATATAGCATCTTTAACTAAATCAAGGGCCATAACTCCGCTGTTAATGTTCTGATCTAGCTGGTTTTCGAACTTGTCCGAGCTTTCATTTATATAAACAATATGGTAAAGTTTGGTAAAGATTGGATGAAAGATGAAGGCCCTATCGTCTTAATGAGGCGAAATATAGCATTTTTAACTAAATCAAGGGAATCAACTCCGCTGTTAATGGTCCGTTCTAACTGGTTTTTGAACTTGTCCGAGCTTTCATTAATATTAACAATTTGTGCAAGTTTGCTAAAGATAAAATAATAAATGAAGGTGCTAGAGTGTTCACAAGGCTTAATATGGCATTTTTCAGCAAAACAAGGGCCATAACTCCGGTGAAATTATTTCGATCTTGCCGGTTTTCGAACTTGTCCGAGCTTTCATTGATATAAAGACACTGGCAAAGTTAAGTAAAGGTCCGATTAATATTGAAGGCCCTAGAGTGTTCACAAGGCAGAAAATAGCATTTTTTAGAAAAAACAAGGGCCATAACTCCGGTGTTACTGATCCGATTTAGCTGGTTTTCGAATTTATTTGAGCTTTCATTGATATTAACAATCTGTGCAAGTTTGGTAAAGATCAAATAATAAATGAATGTGCTAGTGTTCACAAGGCAGAAAATGGCTTTTTCAGAAAAAACAAGGGCCATAACTCTGGTGTTACTGACCCAATTTGGCTGATTTTCGAACTAGTCCAAGCTATCATTGGTATTAACAATCTGTGCAAGTTTGGTAACAATCAAATAATAAATGAAGGTGTTAGAGCGTTCACAAGGCAGAAAATAGCAATTTTCAGAAAAAACAAGGGCCATAACTCTGGCGTTACTGATCTGATTTGGCTGGTTTTCGAACTTGTCCGAGCTTTCATTGATATTAATAATCTGTGCAAGTTTGGTAAAGATCAAATAATAAATGAAGGTGCTAGAGTGTTCACAAGGCTTAATATGGCATTTTTCAGCAAAACAAGATCCATAACTCCGGTGAAATTTATCCGATCCGGCTGGTTTTCGAACTTGTCCGAGCTTTCATTGATATAAAGACACTGGTAAAGTTTCGTAAAGATTCGATTAATAATGAAGGCCCTAGAGTGTTCACAAGGCAAAAGTTAACAGACGGACGACGGACAACTCGCCATCCCATAGGCTCTGCTGGCCTTCGGCCAGTAGAGCTAAAAATACTCAAAGCCATAGTTCACAGACGAAGATAGACGAAGAGTGATCCCAATAGCTCACCTTTGAGTCGTCGAGCTAACAATGTCCAAATGAACAGACCATATATTTATACATTAATAAGAGGATTCACAAAGTCCATATTTAATTGCATAAATAACACATTTCAGTAACTTCATTAAAATAAACTATACAACTAAACATTTCATTAACAGTACAATCTTGCCATAACATTCCTGTTGCCTTCAATAAATGTACTTTACAGCAAGTTCATTTTTGGAGACACATCTTGTTTTTACAAGATGGACAGACAGACGTTAAACCTACTATTATTGTATTGTTAAAATAACACATATCAACATGGTAATTAACCATCTCATAAACTTATTTCTGTCCGTCACAAACCATCTAAATCTCCATTTGACGTAAATAAGATTTACGGATAGTAGCAAATGTACAGTTGTTTTATTGTCACTGCAGATTACTGTTTTATTGTCACTGCAGATTACCACAGCGCACACAATACTCATGCTCGGGTGCTCAGTGAGTAAGGCCTCAACTTCAGAGCTACAGACCTCTGTCCCGCATCAGTTCGCTATTACACTACCTTGTTGGGACATAAAAAACCGACAACTGTTATCCATGATATAACAGTATTATTATCCATGATATAAAAGTATTATGATATTAACTGTGACCATCAGCTTGTTATGTGTCAATTTTCATTCTGGTTCACTGCACCAGTCTGTTGGTTGTATATAGACTTGTTCCGTGTCAATTTTCATTCTGGTTCACTGCACCAGTCTGTTGGTTGTATATAGACTTGTTCCGTGTCAATTTTCATTCTGGTTCACTGCACCAGTCTGTTGGTTGTATATAGACTTGTTCTGTGTCAATTTTCATTCTGATTCACTGCACCAGTCTGTTGGTTGTATATAGACTTGTTCCGTGTCAATTTTCATTCTGGTTCACTGCACCAGTCTGTTGGTTGTATATAGACTTGTTCTGTGTCAATTTTCATTCTGATTCACTGCTCGATCCACTGCTCGAGTCTGTTGGTAGTTCAACTGCCTCCTTGATGAGTGCTTCCAAGTACTGTATCTGTGCTTTCCTCGATGTCTTTTCAGCAAATTTATCATACTGAACCTGCCAAAATAAATGGAATAAATTCTGAACAACAATGCAAGTCTTACAATGACACTGTGCACCTGGTTTACTTAGGCAGAG
The DNA here is from genome assembly GCA_037043455.1 of Cyrtodaria siliqua. Lineage (NCBI taxonomy): Eukaryota > Metazoa > Mollusca > Bivalvia > Adapedonta > Hiatellidae > Cyrtodaria > Cyrtodaria siliqua. Next base: position 68,873 of record JAWPHD010010115.1, on the reverse strand, counting down.
ATCCATAGAAGATTATGCAATGTTTGCAATTCATCAGTTACAGTTAAACTGTTAAACAGACCAACTTTATTAAAGAATGTGGACAACATGGCATTCTAATGCTCTTGGCTAAAATTCTGCAATCCGATTGGTTGATGTTCACAAATATGAGACTATTAAATAGTGCATAACCAGTCGCAAATTCAGTCATGTGACGTTGAACTGTGAAAAACGTGACGCCGTTTAGTTTTATAAGGAATATGTTGAGTCGAAATCAATGAAATGCATTAGAAATGGGTTAACCAGTATTGAAAACATGTCGCCATTAAACAAATTTTAAAATTTAAATGACCAATGTACCGTTGCAAAATTAAAAAAAGTTCAATACCGTTAATCCTATAATCTTTAAGAGCCTTTTATCACATAACATGGCTTCTGGGAGTGCAATAAAGCCAATACTTATTTCTCGTAATACATTAGTGTATTACAGATGCAAATGAGGACATTCACTGTGTTTGTATACAGTAAAACATTTAATCCCAAAGTATCATTATTTGAAATCCTACTTCATAAAACGCATGTTAGTAACAAATTTGGTTTAAAATGTCGCATTATTTGTAGAGTGAACGCATTTACAGCCGCGCAACATAGCGACGTCTTACAAATTGCTGCCGCATATAAGGTAAATTGACAACATTAAACTATCACATCGTAGGTATGTTATGTGATAAACAGAATCTTACATTCGTGACTGAGTATTATTGATTTTAATAAACAAGTGATTCGTATTATTGCCGAGAGCCTCGTATCCTATCGTTTTATCCAACTCGTTTATTAAAATCAATAATACACAGTCACAATGAAGATTCTGTTTTAACAACATTTAATCCTCGTCCTTTTTTTTTAATTTTGTTATTTCAGAAAGTGGAATGATTCTTGAAAACTTTTATTTTGCAATATTTTATCAAATTGTCAGACACCATGACACAGTTTGTTCTTTCTCCATTGAGATCTCTATCTGATGTGTGGATTAGTGCAAATTTCACCCAAAATGTTTCACAATGATTGGCAAATGGTACATACCGTGATGACAGCGTCTCTGTCAGCTCGTAGATGGCGTATGGCCAGGACACTGCTGCCACAAGGAACTGGCTTCTGGTCTCCAAGTATCATGTCTTTCAACTCAAGGATTTTAATTCCAACCCTGAAATATACATTTATTTATATACTGGCTCGTAGTGTATATACTCACTTCAATTTTTGTTCCATTATCTAAACCCATTTCAGAGTAATGGATCAGACACGAAAATTTTAAGACTTCAACCTTGACCTTTGGCATGGGCCCCTGAAAATGGGGTGACACGTACTGTCTGTCGATGATAAAAACATATACAGTTTCACCTCATGAAACAATTTGGGATTGAGTACAAATATTTAAACAGTTTACTGACATTGTCATTTCATAAATATTTATACATAATCAAGGGAAATAACTCTGTAATTGATTTTTCTAGTCCGTGCTCTTCCAGTTTACTATAGTTATTGTGTTCAGAAGCTGCAATTCCGATATTTTTCAATAATCAGCAGCAGCAGCTGTAATGTTAGCGTCAATTTAACTCGTGAACTCGTCTGGTATGATATTTACAGGGCATCATGGTTCAAAGCAAATTGTTTTTGTATACTCTTATTAATTAGGCCATTATAAATTGCTAGTTTCTCATCCAAATTTATTTCAAAATAGGGGAGTGGGTGAAAAAAATAATATTTGTTTATTTATACGACAAATGGAAAATGGCCTAAAACATGCTACTGAGTACTTCCAAGATTGAAAACACATTTTTAATAGTGTTTCATACTTCAGCAATTTTTTTTATTTTTATTTTTTTTTATTTTATTTTTTATTTTTTGAAGAAATAAAAATTACCAGAGCTGCATAAAAAAACGGGGGCGGGCGGGATGAGAATCTAGCAATTAATTTATTATGGCCTTATTGCTTCCTATTTTTGCACCAACAATATATTAAAACCTATTGAGATAGAATAATATTAAGACAAATTGATTATTTAAATAAATTGCCAATAATTGCATGCTTACTTTTCAGTCAAAATGATCCTGGATTAATAAATTGTGCAGTTAATTTTAATATTTGATACATACTTCAGAATTGCACATTTACACCAACTAACAGCAAAATTACACTGCAAAACCGTTTATCAGAACTCTATCCAGATGTTCAGATCATGTCGATTGAAAGTGTAGGTTTATTATGGCTTCTTAAAATACCCGTAAAAATGCTTAAAATGAATTATTTGTGGTCTGGCCTGGCTGGTTAAAGCCATTTATATTGTCTTGGATTCTCAAAATATATGATTTATATATATACCTCGTCATCGGTAGGTTTTGCCTGATGAAGGCGGAATAAGGACTTTAATCATGTGTCACAAAAAGCAAAAACCTTGAAAGTCTTTAACTATCAAGCCATGTTTACCTCTTTTTAATTTCTGTTACATCTCCTATGTGTTTCGCCTTGCCATTTTCATCTAAAAATATTTCGAAATCTGAAAAAAAAGAGGACAATTTACATGTACTAGTGCACTTTTTACGTTTCCCTTTTCCTTGGTCCAGAGTCAACGCATATTAATTTTACTGGAATTTGACCATTATCTTTTCCAACAATTGTATATGTCTGAATGTTCAAAAGATTACCGTACTTTGTTCGACATAATGACATCAAAAGTAGACATAAAGTCAAACAGGAAATGTAGCATTCAAGGACCACAGTCAACCATAAACATGCACAGAAACAAAACAATAACTACAAAGATGAATAAAAGGCAACAAGATATGACATGACAAACATAAAAGGTCAACAACAGGGATATCACCTTGGAACGGTCAGTGACAAAAAAAAAAAGTTCTATGGTGCACCAAATCTCACTTTTACCCTATTGTCATCCCAATCAAATCGGACAGTGTAAATAAAGATAAACTGCCAGTTTATATTCTCTAACAAGGCAACATTAATAGGCAATAACAGTATTTAAGTCTGAAATGTTGAACGTGCTAGAAGTATCTACAAACAGATGTTGACCAAAGTAACATAGTGTGAAATCCCAAGCTTCTATGGCCATTTGATATTACCCAGCTTGTGCCCAAACTTGTCCACACTATTTCTGATCTGTGGTGCTATACAGTTTATAGCTGCGGCAACTTCGGTGAACACTGTTCTATCTGGAGTTTTCCTAGCCTGTAACATAATCAGAGAAAAGAAAATTATATAAATATATACATTCATTTATAACATTTCTATGGGTGACATACAAAAAGTTCTGATTGGTTGGTTGAATGGTGTTTTACATAATTTTAAGCACCTTTTAGGCTACATATATGACATTATTTATTTTTGTTGGGGTAGAGGCAGACCACCCCATTTTTCTTGGGTAGAACCAATACTGTATACGTTATCATCTGCCAGAATCGACAATTTCTCACAAGTCTAATAGCTCCCAGTGCGATTCAAACCCGCAGCAGTAAAAAGGTAAGAAAGTTACAAACAGCGTTTTACCATCCCCGCCATGGATGCTCATGCAATGAGTATTTACTCATCAAATCTAAAATGACTAAGTAATAAGAAACCATTTTTAAATATTGCTTGCTTCCAGAAGGGATGTGAAGAAATTTTAAAACAAACAATTTTAAAACAAGTGGCGAATTGATACAATATACACCCGTAACCCGTTATACTCCCAACTAACATCCCTTATTTCGCATAAACTAGTTACCGCTTCCTGTAAGCTCTTCACCCAGGTTTCTGAATCTGGGTTGAGGACGGGTTCCTTCAGCCCCACATCTATATGAAGGCATCCGTGAATATTCAGTAGCCTTGTTTTGATCATGTCCTGTATGTACTGAGGCTTATCTGAAAATTAAAGGGAATACAGCAGCATTATTTATTTATTTTTGAATTGTTCAAATACATTATTCCTGTAATCCATTGATAAACATAAACTAAATGAGCCATAAACCAAATATAAAAATTACACTGAACATATAACATATATGATCAGAGAAAGGTATTTGATAACTATGGTTATGCCAGAGTAAGTTGTTTTTAAATTGGCGTAAAAAAAAGGGTATTGTATTGGAATGTGACTGTCATTTGCAGATATTGCCAAGGTGATCCCCGTGACAACTTGGCGATTTCTCCACGGCCTGATAAGACTTGATGTAATTTAGATTGTTTATCCCAGGTGAGGCAAAACACACAAACTTGAATAGTTAAGTACCTAGCAATCAATTACAGAATTGAATTGGGTTTTATAGTTGCACCAACAGCTAAGGTCACATGGTGACTTTGCCAGCTCCAATGGTGGAGGAAGACCCCAGGTGCCCCTTCTGGCAATTTTTGTGCATGGGTGGGCCCCTGTGTAGAACCACCAACGCTCCCCAAGCCAGCTGGATAGCTTCCTCACATAAAGATTCCTAATCCTATGAGGGATCGAACCCACAGTGGTGAAGGGCAAGTGATTTGAAGTCAGAGACTCAATCCACCCTGCCACGGACACCCCTTCCGCATCACAGATGTATCCATTTAAAATTTGAGCAAAAATGGTTCAGCCTTTTCAGAGAAAGTGCTGCTAATGCCCACACCCAAACCGTCATACAACGTGCCAATGCATAAGCCCTGCTGACCTTCTGCCATTACAGCTAAAAACGAAACTGAAGAAATACCTTTAGCGTTCTTCAGTAGTGGTATGTAAAAGTCTCTACGCAGAACATGTTTTAGTTGATTTTCGTCCACTTTCCCCAATGATGCCAACGAGTGTACAACATTTAACCACAATCGAGGGTTTGAAACCTTCAGTCCATCTATATCCTGCGCAATTTCCACAGCAAAGTCCCCATACTGGATCAAGTTCATATTGGCTATCGAAGTTACAACCGACGCGCACTGCCAGTCAGTCAACAAATTGTTTGCATACGCGGCTTTCAAATCCTCTATGAGATAACACGTCAGAGCACTATAGTTCCAGGCCAATTTGGAGCACGAAAACAGCACAGATTCTGTCACAGTGCTCAATATGGTAGCACTTCTCTTAGTGAGAAATATATCCAAGAAATTCAATGAAATTTCTTTTAACAAAGATGAGTCTCGTATATTCAACACAGTACAAGCATAAAACAGATTCTTCAACTTTTTTTCATCGAAGATTAGAGGCTTTGAGTAAAGCTGAATTACAGCCGCTTTGACCAAGTTATTGTCAATGAATGCATTGTCTTTTGCACATGCGCTAGCCAGCAAATACAGTAGTCGATACACTTGAACAGGAGTCATGGTGTCCACCATCTTGAGTGCGAGCGTGTTAAGTTGTTTTCTTGTCTCTGGTGCAGCACTGTGCAACAAGTACATAGTCGAGATGAGCAATTTTGGTGAAGATATATCGCAGATGTGCTCTTTTATTTTTTCTTTACACGCCTGCAATATTTTTAAATGAATTAACACAAAAAAGAGTTTTAATTGTAGCCATAGGCTGAGTTGCTGTATATATCATAGCCAAGGTCTAGTTAGTGTAGAGATCATAGCAAAAGGAAAGTTACTGTACAGAACACAGCACAACTTTAGGTACTGTACAGAACACAGCACAACTTCAGGTACTGTACAGAACACAAAACTTCAGGTACTGTACAGAACACAGCCAGAACACAGCCAAACTTTAGGTACTGTACAGAACACAGCACAACTTTAGGTACTGTACAGAACACAGCACAACTTTAGGTACTGTACAGAACACAGCAAAACTTTAGGTACTGTACAGAACACAGCACAACTTTAGGTATTGTACAGAACACAGCAAAACTTTAGGTACTGTACAGAACACAGCAGAAATCTAGTTACTGTACATATTGTAACAATATTACAGTGGTCGAAATTAGCACTAATTAAAACAAGAGGCCAAATGACCTTGAAGCTCTACTGATAGATTTTGATAGCTAGGTCAGCATTCCTTTGAAGTTTCATAAAAACTGTCAAGAATTTTCAGAGGAGTAGTCGCTACAAGTTGAAGTTTTTACTATATAACTTTAGGTAAACAAAGATGGCCACTGGCAGCCATGTTTAATGTTGAATCAAAATAATTTTCGAAAAGGATCAACATCTTGTCATGCTGATCATTTCAGAAAAAGTCCCATATCAATATCACTTAGTTTTCAAGAAGTAGTCGCTACAAACTTGTTTTTAAAAATCTATGTTTAGCCGTGGTGGCCATCTTGAATTTCCTGCCGACCTGAAATTGTGCTAGGATCAACTAGACATCAAGAGCAACATTCCTGTGAAGTTTCATAAAAATCTGTCTAGCAGTTTCAGAGGAGTAGTCGCTACAAATTTTTACTATACAAACTCTTATGTAAACAAAGATGGCCACTGCTGCCCAGGTTTAAGTTTGATTCAAAATAATTTTTGACAAGGATCAACATCATGTCATGCTGATCATTTTAGAATAAGTCCCATATCAATATCACTTACAGTTTTCAAGAAGTAATCGCTACAAACTTTTTTTAAAAAATCTGTTTTTAGCCATGGCGGCCATCTTGAATTTCCGGCCGACCTAAACAAATTCTGGGATCATTTAGAAATCAAGAGCAACATTCCTTTGCAGTTTCATAAAAATTAATTTGTCAAGTAGTTACAGAGTAGTTACAGAGGAGTAGTCGCTACAAGTTTTTACTATATAAATTTATGTCTAATCAAGAGCAACATTCCTGTGAAGTTTGATGAACATCCATCAAGTAGTTTCAGAGGAGTAGTCGCTACAAATTTTTACTATACAACTCTATGTAAACAAAGATGACCACTGGCAGCCATGTTTAACGTCGAATCAAAATAATGTTCGACTCAGATCAACATCATGTCATGCTGATCATTTTAGAAAAAGTCCCATATCAATATCACTTATAGTTTTCAAGAAGTAGTCGCTACAAACTTATTCTTTAAAAATCTATTTTTAGCTGTGGCGGCCATCTTGAATTTCTGGCCGATCTAAAATTTTGCTAGGATCAATTACACATCAAGAGCAACATTCCTGTGAAGTTTCAATCCGCCAAGTAGTTTCAGAGGAGTAGTCGCTACAAGTTTTTACTATATGACTCTATGTAAACAAAGATGACCGCTGGCAGCCATGTTTAACATCGAATCGAAACGATTTTTGACAAGGACCAACAACATGTCATGCTGATCATTTTAGAAAAAGTCCTATATCAATATCACTTATAGTTTTCAAGAAGAAGTCGCTACAAACTTGTATTTAAAAAATCTATTTTTAGCTTTGGCGGCCATCTTGGATTTCACATCAACATGAATTTTTGCTAGGATCAACTAGACTTCATGGGCAACATTTCTGTAAAGTTTCATGAATATCTATCCAGTAGTTTCAGAGGATAGGTCGCTACAAATTAAACTTTACGGACAGACAGACGGACGACGGACACCGCACCACAGCATAAGCTCTGCTGATCTCTGATCAGTCGAGCTAAAAATAGATGGGTGTTTCGCGGAACACGTGTGTCGCCCGTCAGCGCTTTGTCAGTATAACAAGGTTTTTTGGTCCCAGATAAATGACCTTGACAAACTGGCCTGACTAAGTTTTCGTGAAGAAAACAAGAGGTCAATGACCTTGAAGCTCTCTACGGATAGATTTTGATAGCTATGTCAGCATTCCTGTGAAGTTCCATAAAAATCTGTCAAGTAGTTTTTTGTTTAATGTCGAATCAAAATAATTTTCGACAAGGATCAACATCTTGTCATGCTGATCATTTCAGAAAAAATCCCATATCAATATCACTTACAGTTTTCAAGAATAAGTCGCTACAAACTTGATTTTAAAAATCTATCAATTTCCAGCCGACCTGAAATTGTGCTAGGATTAACTAGATATCAAGAGCAACATTCCTGTGAAGTTTCATGAAAATCCGTCTAGTAGTTTCAGGAGTAATCACTACAAATTTTTACTATACAAACTCTATGTAAACAATGATGGCCACTGGTGCCCAGGTTTAATTTTGATTCAAAATAATTTTCGACAAGGATCAACATCATGTCATGCTGATCATTTTAGAAAGTGTCCCATATCAATATCACAGTTTTCAAGAAATAGTCGCTACAAACTTTAAAAAAAAAAAATCTCTTTTTAGCCATGGCGGCCATCTTGAATTTCCGGCCGACCTAAAAAGATTCTGGGATCAATTAGACATCAAGAGCAACAAGCCATCGCCACGAGCTCTAGATGTCCCCTAGGTGTTAAACAAGAGGTCAATGACCTTGAAGCTCTACTGATAGGTTTTTGATAGCTAGATCAGCATTCCTGTGAAGATTCATACAAATTCGTCAAGTAGTTTCAGAGGAGTAGTCGCTACAAGTTTTTACTATATAAATCTATGTAAACAAAGATGGCCACAAGCGGCCATGTTCATGTCATGCTGATCATTTTAGAAAATGTCCCATACCAATATCACTTACAGTTTTCAAGAAGTAGTCGCTACACATTTATTTATTTTAAATCTATTTTTAGCCGTGGTGGCCATTTTGAATTTCCGGCCAGCCTGAAATTTTTCTAGGATCAACTAGACATCAAGAGCAACATTCCTGTGAAGTTTCATGAACATTCATCAAGTAGTTTCAGAGGAGTAGTCGCTACAAGTTTTTACACAAGTTTTTACTATATAACTCTTTGTAAACAAAGATGGCCACTGGCAGCCATGTTTAACGTCGAATCAAAATAATGTTCGACTCGGATCAACTATATGACTCTATGTAAACAAAGATGACCGCTGGCAGCCATGTTTAACATCGAATCGAAACGATTTTTGACTCGGATCAACATCATGTCATACTGATCATTTTAGAAAAAGTCACATATCAATATCACTTATAGTTTTCAAGAAGTAGTCGCTACAAACATGGATTTTAAAAATCTATTTTTAGCTTTGGTGGCCATCTTGGATTTCACAACAACATAAATTTTTGCTAGGATCAACTAGACTTTATGGGCAACATTTCTGTAAAGTTTCATAAATATCCATCCAGTAGTTTCAGAGAAGTAGTCGCTACAAATAAAAGTTTACGGACAGACGGACGCCGCACTATAGCATAAGCTCTGCTGATCAGATCTGCTGATCTCTGATCAGTCGAGCCAAAAAGAGTAGTTAACCCATATAATGACGAAATATCAAGAAATGAGGAAGCTATAACCATGATAACCAAGTTAAGTTTGTGTGAAGAAAATGAGTATTTAACCCATATAATGACCTTCAGTGTGACCTTGACCTTTATATTTTAGTATGGTCATGATGTGTATATATTGTAAGTTTGATGAAGAAATGAGAAAGTTATAGCCAATGTTAAGTTTTCGTGACGGACTGACTGATGGACGGACGACAAAGTGATCCCTGTGTATCGCATTTTTCTTTGAAAAGGTGGCACAAAAACTAGTAAATATTAATTCGGGCTAGTAAAAATCTAGAAATTTTATATAGTCGGGGGGCTTATGAAAATTGTAATAGTCCAAAGGATTATATAATAATTTGGGCTAGTGAACAAAAAAAAATCATAATTTTTTACTGCAATAATCTAGTTACTCTACAGATTATAGCAAACTCTAGGTACTTTACAGATCATAGCAAAAGGTTTGGTAATGAACAGATCATATACAATACATCAAGCAGTTATACTATAGTAAAAGGGCTAGTTAATGTACAGATCATAGCAAATAAGTCCAGTTCATGTACAGATCAAGACAAAATGTCTTGTTGATGTTGTTATCATAGCAGAAGGTCTACTTGATGAGCAGATCATCGCAAAACTTGAACGTTTAGCATCTAGTGATCAATTCTGAAAAAAAATTGTCAAAATAGATGGTGCAGTTTTTGAGCTTTTTTAAAAACAGAATTATTGCACTTGTTAACCATATTTGTAAGGATAAAACGGGCCACAATTTTGTAAAAATAAAAGCATGAGTTATAGAACCTGGCTGTATGATGTTGTCTAATGATGCCGAATACATATGTGAAGTTTCAATCTATTATGTGAAGTTTTAAGTTTATGTCCATTATGTAAAATAGTTCCAGAGATACAAGCTTACATACAGACGAGCTTATACAAACTTGAACCAAATTTTCGAAGTATAAAAGTGGCTATAATTTTGTTAAAATAAAAGTACGAGTTGTATAACCTGGCTGTATGATGTTGTCTAATGATGCTGAATATATGTGTGAACTTTCAATCAATTATGTAATGTAGTTTCGGAGATACAAGTTTATATACAAACTAGTTCTGTTGTTCGGTTTCATGCGGAGATATCCGAGTCAACACTCAATGTCATCATACAAATATATAATATGAGGTCATCATTTGACAACTTAATAAACATAGGCAGCTATAATAATAAATGCTGATTATGAGTCGTTTTTGGAGATGAACAGAATCTCACAGTTGTGCCCATTTAATACTGAATTTATTAAACTCCTTGGATAAAATTGATATAATACTCGGCACAGCCTCGCATCATATAATTTTAACCAACTCAATTAATATAAATTAAATATTAAACAGGCACTCATTTAAGAGCCTCTGTATCTGACATTATATGTTGTACCAATGACACTGGCTATTACGGGCCTATACATCAATTTGAAAAATAAAGAAAATGAGAAGTCCAAAAATGCAAGAAAAACTGAAGCCAGAAGGGGTGATGGGTTAAGGGTCAACATTTGTTTCTTATTTCATTTTACAGTGTAGGTAATTCAACTTTGTCAACATTTTATTTCTTAAAATACCATGCATGTGCTCTGTCATATATACACCAAAACGCATAGCTAAGTTTAAAAACAAGAGGTCAATGACCTTGAAGCTCTACTGATTGATTTTGATTTCAGGAAGTAGTCCCTACAGACTTGTTTTTTGAAAATCTATTTTTAACCGTGGCGGCCATCTTGAATTTCCGGCCGACCTGAAATTTTGCTAAGATCAATAAGACATTAAGAGCAACATTCCTGTGAAGTTTCATGAAAATCCGTCAGGTAGTTTCAAAGAAGTAGTCGCTACAAGTTTTCATTATATAACTCTATGTAAACAAAGCAGCCATGTTTAAGGTCAAATCAAAACGATTTTCGACAAGGACCAACATCATGTCATACTGATCATTTTAGAAAAAGTCCCATATCAATATCTCTTATTGTTTTGAAGAAGTAGTCGCTACAAACTTATTTATTTTAAATCTATTTTTAGCTGTGGCGGCCATCTTGAATTTCCGGCCGACCTGAAATTGTGCTAGGATCAACTAGACATCAAGAGCAACATTCCTGTGAAGTTTCATGAACATCCGTCAAGTAGTTTCAGAGGAGTAGTCGCTACAAGTTTTTACTATATAACTCTATGTAACCAAAGATGGCCACTGGCAGCCATGTTTAACGTCGAATCAAAATAATTTTCCACAAGGATCTACATCATGTCATGCTGATCATTTTAGAAAAAGTCCCATATCAATATCACTTATAGTTTTCAAGAAGTAGTCGCTACAAACTTATTTTTTAAAAATCTATTTTTAGCTGTGACGGCCATCTTGAATTTCCGGCCGACCTGAAATTTTTCTAGGATCAATTAGACATCAAGAGCAACATTCCTGTAAAGTTTCATGACAATCCGCCAAGTAGTTTCAGAGAAGTAGTCGCTACAAGTTTTTACTATATAACTCTATGTAAACAAAGATGGCCGCTGGCAGCCATGTTTAACGTTGAATCAAAACGATTTTTGACTAGGATCAACATCATGTCATGCTGATCATTTTAGAAAAAGTCCCATATCAATATCACTTATAGTTTTCAAGAAGAAGTCGCTACAAACTTGTATTTTAAAACTCTATTTTTAGCTTTGGCGGCCATCTTGGATTTCACATCAACATGAATTTTTGCTAGGATCAACTAGACTTTATGGGCAACATTTCTGTAAAGTTTCATGAATATCCATCCAGTGGTTTCAGCTGTGAAGTCGCTACAAATAAAAGTTTACGGACAGACAGACGGACGGACGACGGACGCCGCACCACGGCATAAGCTCTGCTGATCTCTGATCAGTAGAGCTAAAAAAAGAAGACTAGGTGGCATTGTCCCGGACACCGATAGTTTATCGGGCCTATATATATGCATTTCAGGTCATCTGCGCCCCTGAATGACGTATCAATATACCTCGAAGAATTCTTTCCTCTTGTCTGTGGTTTGTAAATGTTCGACTGTTTGCAGCAACTTGAAGACTTGTTCTATGCTGGCCTCCTTAAGCTGCCGTTCTCCTTCACTTAACAGTATACCTATAAGTTCCTTGTCCTCGGTGGTATGCTGTAATATGCGAAGGCTGTTATACAAAGTGTCTGATGACATGATCCATCCACCCAACCAAAAACAAAGAGTCCCAAGAGGGCCTGTAATGCTCGACCTGCTGATCTGCTAACATGACTTTATAAAATAATAGACAATTGAAGTTAGAAATCTGATGTGAAATAATCCATCATCATCTTTATTATAAAAGCAACATCAGAGCAGAAATGAAGGAGCTAGGTGGTTAACAAAGCACGTTTTCAATAAATCCAAGGCCGAAATTCTTGTATTATGATTATGATCTCCTGTACTAAGCTGTTTTTAAATTTCTTCTAGCTTTCACAGAAATCAACAATCAACAATCAGACACAGTTAAGTAAAGATCGAATGAAAGATGAAGATAATGGAGAGTCAAAAAGGCACAATATAGCATTTTTCATTAAAACGACGATCATAGTTCTGTCATTTAATATCAGATATTGGCTGTTTTTCGACTTTCAGAGCTTTCATTGATATAAAGACCCTGAAAAATGTTGGTAAAGATTATTTGGAAAATGAAGGTGATGAAGTTGAAATTTTGAATTTGTACACAATAAATTCCGAATTGATTCAAAACATATTTGATAATAACTTTATGACTTCTTAGATAAATATTAATTTCCATCAAACTTTCAACAACTTCAGACTCCACTAAAGACAGAAATGCCAGTGGTAAAATATTTTTTTTATGATAATTACAATAACTTTCTTACCTGCAGGAAAAATTTCAAGAAAACCACAACAGAGACAAGGGGCATGCCCTCGTTCTGTATCCTTGATTGTACAAAATTCTGCAATTCCTCTAACATTTTTGGATCGTTTATAACGTGATTGACATTCTCATCGTAAAAAGCATCGGTCAAGTTTGACAACCTTGAAATGCAAGCTTGTATTATATCCATCCTCTCCTCGGAAGTTTGATACGAAAAGTTTTCTTCATCTCCAAGATAAAATTGCAAGTGAGTTGCTATCCAATGTACTGATTTCGATGAACTAATAGATTTCATGACGTTTTGCGGACTAATGGGATTAGCTTCAGAATTTTTATTTTTTATTTTTTCTGGTGGTGATGAGGTACTGGCTGTAACTGTCAGAAATCTCCGCTGGTGTTTTAGTAGTCCCTCAACTCCAAGACATACAGCGTTGTTGTGCTGATACACCTGAAAAAGGGGGAATATATACATACAATAAAAGGATCATTACTGTTTTGAAAATAGTACCATCTCTTGTGCATATCCATTTCTCCTGGATCACAGTCCAGAGGTGTAGATAATTTTTGACTGCAATAAGTATATAGGCCAAAAAATAAAAAAGATAATTGTCAGTGTATTATAGTTGTGGCACGGGAGAGTCTCCCGTGCCACAACTATAATACACTGACAATTATCTTTTTTCTCAGACTACTCATAAGCAGATACGCGCAACGACTTATCCAAATGTGTAAAGATAAAAACACCTAGACGATACTGATAAAATAAGCATGTGAGTACTTGTGCATGAATTATTGTTCGGGGCGCTTGTTTCAGCCAAAAGTTTTTCTGCAGTAACTTGAGCAATTTAAATAATACGTACATCAGTTATATATCATTAGAACTGGCATTTTTAGTGGTTAATAAAACTACCGTACTTTACTTTTGAAAATTGGTTGAGAAATAAATATTTTACAGCCAATATGATTTTTTGATGGGCTTTTCCTATGTAAATTCCTTGCTGGTGGGACAGCAGAAAATTAAGAAATTTCATATAACTTCAGCAATCCTTCATATTTTGCTATAAAACTTTCAGGGTGTGTTAATTTACTAATATTGAACCATGTTTGGATAAAATTCTAAAAATATATAGTTTTTCGAATTTTTCATGCAGCAGAATTTAGCATTGAAAATGACCCATCAAAAAAAGCTTTCGCACATGCACTTTTTATTTCTCAACCGATTTTGAGAAGTAAGGTATTTTTATTTACCACTAAAAATGTCTGTTTCACTGATAACCAACTTATTTAGGTACGAGATGTATTTTGCCTGAAAAGTCCTGAAACAAGCGCCCCAAACAATAAGACCTAAATGCGCTCATAAATAGTGAATTCTTAGTAAAATGAACTTGTTCAGAGTAAACAATTGCTTTAAATAGTTCATGCTTTCAAAAGTGATGTGAATTCATACATTTTAAAAGAAACAACTACATGTATTATTATTAAATGGAAGTTAAGTAAAAACAAAAAAAACACTTAATATTAGACATATGCTTGGAACAATTTTCATGTAAATATAAAATAAACTGTTCCACAGGACACAGTACATACAAATATAATACTCATGATTTTTAAAAGTTTTGAGTTTTTGTAGTTAGTTGCTGAGTAATGATACTCGCATTTTTAAAAACTGATTTTTTATGTAAAAAATGTAGGAGCAAATACTTAAAAACTCAGCTAAAGCCTCTCTCGAGATCCTGCAGATATGGCATGTCCACTCAGAGGTGATGCAAACTTCCAGATCATGTTACTCTAGTAATAATCCTATTACATCAAATCTAGCTTTAGACAGGATGAGGTGAAAGTACAGTTGATTTGGCAATAGCGGATCATCGGTAGTAACGGATCAGTTTCTGTTTACATTTATTCAGCATATAATATGCATTTGTTTTTTTATCAAACTTTCCATGTTTAAAGAGTTATCATATAAGCATACATATATATACTTGAAGACTTTTCTAAGTCTACACTTTTTGAAATCCAATAACTTTTTTATTGTTTGACCGATTTCTATAAAATTATGCATGTAATAATGTAAACCGATTGTGCAGCTAAATCAAGCAAATTTTATCAATTTTAAATACTGAAAACAGGCAACATGCATTGCGCGTGCTTAATGCATTTTCACGTTAGAAAATTAAAATTTGTGCAAACAATGTTATCTTTCTTTACAATTTATTTTTTAAGACAACTTTCCAACCAAAAAAACACATTATATTGATAATTCATTCATTGTTCGTGAAATTAATATATTTTCAGTTTTGTCTTAAATAATTTTGGGTCGGTGGGGTAAGATATTTTCATCCATTTTCTAAATAGAATTTTATAACGTTATTTGTAGTTGAAAAGATGCGAAAAGAAAACATAAATTGTTTTTAATTTAATAATTTATAATATTTTTTCTCGATATTTGCTACATAATTCACAATATTGTGACTTTTTAAATAAAATATCCGAATACCATTACATTTTTAAAGGAACACAAACATAATTGCATATTCCTGATTTATTTTGATAGAAGGATTACACCTAATACAAAATATTTACACAAAACATAATTTTATTAAAAATATTGAAATTATGAAAATTTCGCAACACCATTTTGTGACTTTTGGTTTTTAAAAAAACGACGGTACGGTTTGGTTTTCAGAGCATATATCAAATTATGAACCTTAACGAGTAATATTTTCGATTATTTTTATTATAATAAACATACATGAATTGTACCAAATACATTTTTGGCCAATCCATACAAAAATAGGGTAATAATAAAACCGTCTTAAAAAGTGTAGACTTAGAAAAGTCTCCAAGCATATATTAGCCTAAAGATTTGGTACATATTTCCGAGAGTTATTACCTACTTAGTGTAACACCTATCAAAAAAAAGTGATCCGTTACTGCCTGAAGGATGTGAGTTTTTAAAAGGAATAAATAAATACCTTTAAAATGAAATAAGGTGTAACAGATGTTTTTTAACTACAATTTGGTTTAAAATGCTCAGGCTTGATCATACAAACATCCATGATTTGAAGTTTTAAACTTTTAGGGACAATGATCCTGTAAACAGGCAAAATGGCAGATTTTTAACATTCAGCTAGCACACATATAAGGCATAGTTCATAATAATGTTGGTTATCATATTACTGAGAGAGCAGAATCCAGTAAGAAACGCTCTTGAAAAAGTCCTTTAGTTTTAAATTTACGCTTTTAACCCGAGTGATCCTTTACTACCAATGCACTGTACTGCCTTTTTGTTAATTACCTGTTGTACAGTCCTGACTTGATGCTGACAAAGCTTCGTCCACGAGTCATAGAATCTCAGCAGATACCTGCTACGCTGGAGTGTAGCCATTCTTGCAGCGTTTCCAACGTTTTTATAACTTTGCCAAAGCCTTCAAATATGACATATTACTGTATCTTCGATTTTAGTCACTGAAAATAACAAAAAATAAAGCTGTTAGAAAACAAACAACTTATAAAAAGTTGGCTGAACACAAAGGTAAACATGACTAACTATCTGTATTACATGTATAGTTTAGCTTGAATACAAAAATACTTCTTAATTTGAAAAAAGTAAAAAGGTATGTTTATAATGTGGTACTCCTATACCGCCAAATAATTTGCTTTTGTGGTGGCGAGGCAGAACGTGCACTCCCATTTTGAATCCCACTAAAGCTACTGAAATTTTCCATCTTATTTCATTTTTGCCGGGCGTTTTAAATTGGTGGAGAACAGTGGCAGGCATTGGATATGCCCAGATTATTATACGTTGTGTTTAACAGGTTGTTGACATTTTTGGATGTCAAATATTTGTTTTTATGATGTAGAAATAAATTCAGTATTGGGGTGTGTGGGGGAGATGAAAAACAGTGCGATCAACACCACATCTGTATCAGTATTTGAAGTCTAGACGACAATGTTATCAAGACAACTGCTCTTTTTGACTTGTTGGTTTGTTTGAATGATGTTTTACGTCATTTTCAACACATGTCAGGTTATATATGACAATTTTTTTGTGGTGGAGCGGCTCAGACCACCCACTCTTCCTGGGTAGAACCAGTATTGTACACCTCCCGCCACCCGTAAGAATCAACACTTCCTCATAAGTCGAGGTACAAGTGGGATTCGAACCCGCAGCTGTGCGAGGCTGTTTTTCGACTAATACATTTTGTGTAACCAATACTGGACAGAGAGGCATAACATTACATTTACTGAGACTGCCAGTGGGGCACGTTTGAGTGGATACTTCTACTGATATCAGTCAGAGTTCTAACTTAACAGTTACGTTTTTCATAACCTGTGACTGTTATTTCACAAAATACTAAAACTGGGATAGTAACCAGAATCAGTTACTACCGCAACATCATTCAAGTTTAGATGCATTCTATCTTCTGTACAAGAATTTTCTCTATATATATATAAAATTTTCTCCAGGTAGGGTGATTATTCAACTTTACAACCATGCAATAAAATTCTATGAGCATGGACAGTGTATTAGCCAGCCAACCGTGCAGCCGTCATTTGCACGGCCGTTTTTGAAAAATCGCGGCCAATATTTGAGGGAGTGGGTGGGGTAAAAAAAAAAGAAAAAAAAAGAAAATATTTTTTTTTGCTCAACAACACTTCCAAACTCTTACTTTCTCAATATTGTTATGTTTTGTACACATTTATAGAAGAAATATGACCTAAAATGTATTTTTTTCCACCTTTATCTGTAAAAATAAATTACCCCAGAGACACCCACTTGTCGTGAATTGGCGCGTAACGCGTGTTAGCAACTTATTTTGCACACCCTGTTTGCATATTTGAACACCCAGTTCGTGAATTTCTGCCTAATACACTGAGCATGGATGACAATCCAATGCGCAAGGCCTCTCAAGTTACCTACTGTTATGCAACAAAATTCATTAAAAATCATTTTGTAGGCTCCAACATGATAATCTTGATGAAGATGTATTTATCCTCAATAATAAGTATTCAGACATAAATAAACACTGCACGTTTGGCAACTATTTCGATTTATTAGCAAATGATCTGATTTAGGTTACAAATGGTTATTAGGGAAAAGTACTGTATCTGCTACTCTAAACCAAAGGGAGATAATAATTGGTATTTTATTAACTTCCAGCAGTTATAAAACTGTTTAAGGTTAGAGCTCTGACTGGACATACTGCCTAGGGCTAAGCATCATAGGCAGGTGACATAATCAAGTCATCTACATCAAGTGGTGTCTCATTAAAATGATCAAATTTACAGTTTAAAATATAAAAGCGCCGTTTGGCTCAGGCTGTGTGGAGCTGCAGACGGGCACTGAACTCATTTAAAGTAAAGGCTGTATTTGTATTGTTCATAATATGTGGTCAACTGGATGAGTGCTCGCTAATACATGTGTAGGACAGGGACATGCGTTTCCGAGTTTGTCTGTAACCTTGTAAATTCATTGTTTTTTAGACAAGGTTTAAGCAATCAAATGTCTGTTTTTCCTCAAAATCATTAGTTTTCCTTAAAGGAGAATGATTAACCTCTACAATGATACCAAATTTGTAAATTTTAATTATCGATAAAGTAGTTTTTATCTTATCTAAGTTTTCACCCCTGCTCAGTGAATAAATGTAAAATCGCACCTTGCGGCAGTTGCACAAGTTGAAGGTCAGCATGCTTAACTCGTGACTGTGGCTTAACCAATCAAGATAAAGGAAAAACAAGAGCATCAAGAATTGCAGGGCAATCCATAGTCCCCCACTGGCCCAGACAAACATTTTCCAGACAATTTCTATGATGGAGGTCAAAGATCAAGGTTAAGGTCACGATGACCTTATTTTGGTACGCGACACACCGCTATCCCAAGATGTATTCACAAACTAAGTTTGGTGACTCTAAATGTTATAGTATTGAAAATACGTCCAGACAAGCATTTTCTATGACAGAGGTCACAGTAACCTTATTTTAGTATGTGGTACACCGCTATCGCAAGATGTATCCACACACCAAGTTTGGTATCTCTAAGTGTTATAGTATTGAAAATACGGTCCGGACAATCATTTTCTATGACAGAGGTCACAGGTCAAGGTCACAATGACCTTATTTTGGTACGCGACACATCGCTATTCCAAGATGTATTCACATACCAAGTTTGGTATCTTTAAGTGTTATAGTATTGAAAATACGGTCCAGACAAGCATTTTCTATGACAGAGGTCACAGATCAAGGTCACAGTCACCTTATTTTAGTATGTGATACACCGTTATCGTAAGATGTATCCACACACCAAGTTTGGTATCTCTAAGTGTAACAGTATTGAAAATACGCTCCGGACAAGCATTTTCTATGACAGAGATCACAGGTCAAGGTCACAGTGACCTTATTTTGGTACGCGACACACCACTATCCCAAGATGTATCCACTTACCAAGTTTAGTATCTCTAAGTCTTATAGTATTGAAAATATGGTCCGGACAAGCATTTTCTATGACAGAGGTCACAGGTCAAGGTCAATTTGACCTTATTTTGGTATGCGACACACTGCTATCCCAAGATGTATTCAAATATCAAGTTTGGTATCTCTAAGTGCTATAGTACTGAAAATACGGTCCGGACAAGCATTTTTTTCGGCAGGTCACAGGTCAAGATGACCTTATTTTGGTAGGCGACACACCGCTATCTCAAGATGTATTCATACACCAAGTTTGGTATCTCTTAGTGTTATAGTATTGAAAAAACGGTCCGGACAAGCATTTTCTATGACAGAGGTCACAGGTCAAGGTCACAGTGATCTTATTTTGATACGCGACACACCACTATCCCAAGTTGTATCCACATACCAAGTTTGGTATCTCAAAGTCTTATAGTATTGAAAATATGGCCCGTTTTCTATGACAGAGGTCACAGGTCAAGCAGGGTTCGACACTAACGCTAGCCCGAGGCTAGTCATTTTCGAGAAGGACTAGTAAAAACTCACAGTTGACAAGCCTGACGGGCTAGTTGTTTTTAATATTTAAATGTTGATTTTAAATGATCTTATATGATCCTGATGTCGAAAATTGCCACATCATTTAAAGTTTTCGCTATTCAAACTCTTCAATATCGTAATGTAAAGTAGGGTATGATATAGACCAAGACAAGCACCTGCGAATGTGCGAAAGTGTATGTGTGTCAAATTACTCATCACTGATTGGCCATTTTTTCTTTGATGGCGCAAAATGCTCAAAAATAACCCGCGTTTTATACATATCGCCACATCTTTTTCGTAGAGACGCTAGCATTTCTATCACAATATAAATTTCTAAGCATTTTATTGACATGATGAATGTGACCTTCACATTGTAAACAAACATGTGGCGATATTTAAATATGCAACTGTCTCCATCGAAACAAACGAAAAACAGAATAGGAAAAGCGTCATCACCAAAAAACAACATGATTCAAATAAACACATACGTGTAATTTAGCCATCGTGTAGTGTAAGTGCCTACAGAGCCTTTTTCCAGTTTTGGGGAAGGGGCCTTTTGCCTTTAATTGGGAAAAAAAATCCATAAACGGGGAATGAAATTTCCAAGGTAAGTCGGCATGACTTTAAAAATAATTTGATTGTAAAAAATGCCTTTATCATACAGGCCGCTGCAAAGAAGGGTATAATGGCCGTGAACTATAAATACATTTGACTATGAGTCTATGACCTAGTCACAAAGCTGTTGTCTTACAATATTTACAAGCAGTACAGTCATATAGGAAATGCAACCTCAGCTATAGATAGAGACGGATTATTCCCCTCAGACATGCCTTCGCCAGGGAGCGAACCCACGCTGGTCAGATGTCTGTCTATAGCTCCAAAGCCAAGGCCTTATCCATGGAACTTCCAAGCCATGATATTTATTATCTTTTTATTTTGCCACAAAAGAGTAAAAGGAGGACTAGTTGGTTTTAAGAAGGGCTAATAAAAATCAGAAGGCACTAGCCCTGTAGGCTAGTAGTCATAAAAAGTTAGTGTCTAACCCTGTCAACTTCACTATGAGGCCAAACAAAAAAATATGTGTGTTTCCTTTTGCATGCTCTAAAAAAATAGGGTCGGTAGGTAGGCAATTTCTTTTTTTGGAGCAAGATATTGTGAGATTCTACATATATTTATCTCATTAACCCCATACAAGTTGATGATACAGCTGAAAGTTGCTCTGTGATGTCAGTTTACCTCGACATATTGTGATAAATCATTGTTCAGAACAATTTTTTTTTCTTTTTTTTTTCATAAAAAGTTTTAGGGTCGGCCCCTTAAAAATAGGGTCGGTCGGGCCACCGGAAACACAGGTATTTTTTTGTTTGGCATGCGACACACCGCTATCCCAAGATGTATTCAAATATAAGTTTAGCATCTCTAAGTGTTATACAGTCGATTTCGGTTATTAGCAAAGCCGATTTGTCAAGAAAATATATGCGATTAACCGAAACTGAACATTTTGTACATGTAGCGGTGCACGTTTCTACTTTCGTTTTACTGTTCTGTTAATACTTACATAGAAACTCCATAAAAGCGAGTTAATTCTATGTAAGATGTTTGATAGGATTATTATTGTGCATATCCATTTTGTATTTACCGTTATTTGATAGATTTTACGCAATATTTATGCGTATTTGTTTTCTTTCAACCTGCGTCGCTTTGCTATTGTTTGTAGTGTGAATGCCATGATAATAACACAAAAGCTTATTTTATTTTTCATTTATTAAGTAACCTCTATGAGCTAGTCAATGTCATATGCATCTCTACCGACACTAGCAAACTGAGAGCAGTAAATAATTAACAACACATTGCTTTACATTGCGTACAAACTTATTATTAAATCGTGTATGGTTATTGGTGAGCGATCGTCATGGCGTGGAAGCTTTACGGAAACCGCACAAAATGACAAACTCTCTCGGCAAGCCAATTAGCACCTTTTGTCAATCAATTTGCCTCGGTCTTATCTCTGTGACTGCGTCAATCAATTAACAGTTGCAAAATACAGGTAAATTTGACTTTCAGTATGCAATTAGCTTGATATTCGTTATGCAATTATCCGGAATGTGACAAAAACCTATGCGATTATATGGGTTTTTTACATGCAAAAGAATACAAATGGTTTTGTGTTTCAAAACTTTATGCAATTAACCGAAATATGCAATTAACTGATATGCGATTAAACGGAATCGACTGTAGTACTGAAAATATGGTCCAGACAAGCATTTTCTATGACAGAGGGCACAGGTCAAGGTCACAGTGACATTTTCTGGTAGGCGACACAGCTATCCCAAGATGTATCCACATACCAAGTTTGGTATCTCAAAGTCTTATAGTAAAGAAAATATGGCCCGGACAAGCATTTCGGAAGGATGGACGGACGGACAAGGTGCAAACCTATAGTCCCACCGGGACCAGTGGGGGACTAATAATGATGTCATCTGAAAGAGCTATTCTGAAAATAGTCCCAATGCAACGGGATTGAAATAGGTCAACTTTGTACACCGATTGCAAAATGTCACAATGGTTTACGATCTTTCCAGTAATATATTGGACTTATCTGTGCAGGATTAGCGCATGACAGATGATCGTGGCATATATTCATAAATGTTCAATAGAATTACAATTTACATATACTTGCGAAATTAAATAAAATTGATGTGACTGTCTCTACCCAACATGTCACTTGTTCCTGTCTAGCATGTCCAGCGTTGGGGAGTTTGGACATAGTCTGGTAGTTTCACTGGATAACTTACCAAATATTTAGCACATGACTTCAAACAGTTTGAGGTAAAAGTTCATAAAACTGTTGTTAATACTTGTATTAATCATACTGTATGAAGACAGGGAGTGTTGACATTATGTCCTTTCACTAAGGTCCTCGATACAATATGATACCCCACCCACCATGCCTACTCGGACTTAGAAAACAAATGTTCTCACAATCTTCACAAACTGATTGTGTACGCATAAACACCGTAAGTTATTGAATCATTACTTATATTGATAATTTTGATCATTCACACATTTGAATGGCCACAATGACATGATGAAAACAATAAATTACAAAGATGTGTAACATACCGGCAGGCCAGGGTCACCGGATGCACGGAAACATCATTATTTCCACTTCCTTGTGAAAATCGCATTTGTTGACGGTACCTCTCCATCCATCCACCCACACACCCACACACCCACCCGACCCACGTGGAATCCATATGCACTTATTGACGTCATAGTTAAGCATCCTGTAAAGTTTCGAAACAATCGGTTGAACACTGTGGGAAGAGATAACAAGCCTTGATGGACGGACGGACAAAATCGGACGAACAGACGGACGGATAATGGTTAACGCTATATGACCCCTCACCATTCGTAACTAATGTGGGTAGCACTTGTGGCCCGACCCGTTTGCATTGTACTTGTACATATATGGCAATAAAATTTGTTTAAATCAAATCACCATTCGGTGGTGGGGGCATATAAAATCAGGATAAAAACAAAAAGTATCAATAACACAAGTTCTCCGAAGACTAGCTATTTTACCGTATCATTAAGTATCAAATCTGTTCACCATTGCAAATCCCGCTAGAGGCAGAGGGGTAGGACCCCACCTTTCATGTTCATTTTGTCATTTGTTTGTTAGCATGCTCATTCAATGTCTTCTTCATGACACCGCATGTGCAAATGTGGAAACATGGCTCCATCGTAAATGGAGTGTCTACAATAGACAGTTCTGCAGGTTAGGAGGTTCTCTCCATATTTTATATAGATGTAAATGGAGGTTAAGCCTGGCATGTTCATCCCTGTTTGGCGCCATATAACCTTTCCTGTGTTGATGCGCCGTAAAACCTCAATTCAATTCAATTAATAATTTTCAGTTTTGATCTTATGTAAAAATAGTTCGTGGTAAAGTCATAGTCAGTGCCATTATTGTTAGTATTGTTTGAATCTTCTGTGTCTGGATCCATACTTACTTTCGGGTTGTTAAACGTTTCACTGAAATGTGTTTCCCATCTTGCATTGGTTAGTAGCACTTACGCCTGGAGGCTGGAGGTGGAGAGATAACGTGTATCAATAGTTGTAATTCTTTTTCTTCTTTCATCTTTCTGCTTCTTTTACAATAAAGGCAAATAATCAATTACGATTATATGGCCATGCGTGTGGGGTGGGGGAGTGTGTGTGTGTGTGTGGGGGAGGGGGGGGGGGGTTAAAACAAGTGAAAGATTGCCAAGTTTCCCAATCTACTCAATCCACCCAGGAGAACAAGGCAATGTGATAAAAACTAGTGCGAATAAAATATGCCTATAAATATGCCTATAGAAATGTATAAGACACCGTGAAGACAAGACTATTAGCTGTGCAGGTTAAAACATAACAGAGGATAGTACATAATTTACTATGGGAATGTCATTGTAGCCTGACTTAAATTCAAGGATCAAGTCAGCACTGACTACATGTGATGGAAAGGAATTCCAAGCTGTAATTGTGCGAGGAAAGTATAAATATTTGTAATAGTCAACTGTGGTGGAGTTTTGGTAGACTAGATGATGATTGTGTCTGGTTTGACGGGTATATGGCGGTAAGTTATACACGAATGAGAAGGGAGGATGTTCAAGAGAGTCTCATCTCAAGTTTGATAGTAGATTGTAACTGTGACCGGAGTCTTGGAATAGTTGTTGCACACAAATCTAGCTGCTCTCTGTCGTACCCATTCAAGTTTCTGTATATCCTTGATATGATACGGATCCCATACAGAGGAACTTTATTCGAGGGTTGGACTATGGAGCAGTAGGCTGATTGTTTAGTTTCGGGTCTCGCAGAGTGTAGATTGGGCTTTAGGAATCCAAGGCTTTGGCTAGCTTTATTTGTGACTTTCTTGACATGTGGGGACCATGATAAGTCGTATGTGAATTTAACCCCTAGATGTATAGCTTGGTTTACTGTTGATAGTGTTTATATGAAATTTGTAAGTAGTTTTGATAGTTTTTCTTGATCTTGTAATGTGCATAATGTGGCATTTGTCAATGCTGAAGGACATCTTCCATCTCTGTTCCCAGTGGGCTAGGCTGTCCAGGTCTTTTTGCAATAGTGCGTCCGAGGATGATCTTACTTCTCTGTAAATCACACAGTCATCTGAAAATAGTCGTACCTTGGAACTAACAGCTGCAAGTAAGTCGTTTATATATAACAGAAATAGAAGAGGTCCTAGAACGAAACCCTGGGGAAAAATCGATTCTACGGTTGATTTGCTGGAGGTTGCACCATCAACCACTACTTGTACTTGCTGGGTTCGGTTGTTCAAAAATGCCTCCTTCCAGCGATTTGTGTCTCCTCTGATGCCGTAGCGGTCTGCCTTGTGCAGTAGCCTGCCATGGTGCACTACATCAAACGCCTTACCAAAATCCATGATGGCGACGTCGATCTGCCCCTCCTGCAATGACTGTACAAGGTCGTGTATGAAGTCCACTAGCTGGGTTTCACAAGATCTCCGGGCACGAAATCATGTTGGTTGTCTACTAAGATAGTGTGTTTATCTAAGTGGTAGAGCATATTGCTAACTACAATATGCTCGAGAAGTTAATAAGCAATGCAAGTGAAGGAGACTGGCCTGTAATTGCTGGCATTTAGATTTTCACCCTTTTTGAAAATTGAAGCAACATTTGCATGGCTCAGTCTGATGGGAATTGTCCAGTTTTCAGGGACTTGTTGAAAATTGCAGTAAGTATGGGTGCAGTTTCTTGGGCGCACTATTTGAGTACCCTGGGTTTTATTGCATCAGGCTCGCTGCCTTATGGGGGTTAAGGTTCAGAAGCATTTTTCTCACCCCACCCTCTGTAAGTGAGGGTGGGCATGTTTGGATAGGGACTCGGTCCAACATCTGATGTATCATGTCCTTTTTTGTGAAGACTGAGGAGAATTGGCGATTGGGTATTTGATTTTAAGGTTCATTTTTTCCTCAAAGGAGCAACACCACATGAGTCAGATGGGTCACATAATATGTTGTTCATGTAGTCCCAGTAGGTAATTCTAGATTTCTTTTGAATGAGAGTTTTTATCTTTTTAAGTTTATTAATGACAATTATTGTTTTATTCTTCTTCATTTTTGCATAGAGCCTACCTCTCTTTTTCATCAGTTTCTTAATGTCAGTGTTCAGCCATGGGAGGTGTTGTTTCCCATTATAATAATTGTTTTAGATGGAATGTGCTCATTTATTAGGTCATTTTAATAGGCTTGATTTAAATCTATCCCATAGCACTTGTACGGTCAAGTGGTCGATTTGTGAGCAAACTTAAACCACAGGTGTGTATGCCAGACCTAGAATTTGACCATTCTGCCTTATCAAACAAGAATATTTTTCTGTTTCCTTTTATGTTTATTCTGGCACATGAACTCATGTACAAAAAGGGAATACAGTGATCACTGAAGCCTGGTCTCGACTTAAGATGAGTTACTGACAAACAGGAGGTCTAAACAATTGGTAGTGGTTTCAGTGACCCGAGTAGCTTTTGAGGGAATTTGCAAATTTTAGCATTTTTAGACATTCTTCAATATGGGAAGCACCTATGTTGACTGAATGAGTCTTCCAATTTATATCTCCAAGATTCATATCACCGCCTATCTATGGAACGCCAAACACGACTTTGATGGTCAATTTCCATTCTGATCTGGTCACTTTCCATTATGATACGGTCGCTTTACATTATGATGTGGTCATTTGTCATTATGATCTGGTCACTTTTCATTATGATGTGGTCGCTTTACATTATGATGTGGTCATTCGTCATTACGATGGGGTCACTTTCCATTATGATGTGGTCACTTTCCATTATGAAGTGGTTACTTTACATTATGATGTGGTAAGTTTCTATTATGATGTGGTCACTTTCATTATGATGTGGTCATTTTTCATTATGATGTGGTCACTTTTCATTATGATGTGGTTACTTTGCATTATGATGTGGTAAGTGTCTATTATGATGTGGTCACTTTTCATTATGATGTGGTTACTTTCCATTATGATGTGGTTACTTTGTATTATGATGTGGTCGCTTTTCATTATGATGTGGTCACTTTACATTATGATGTAGTCCGTTTTAATTATGATGTGGTAAGTTTCTATTATGATGTGGTCATTTTTCATTATGATGTGGTTACTTTCTATTATGATGTGGACGCTTTTCATTATTATGTGGTCACTTTACATTATGATGTGGTAAGTTGCTATTATGATGTGGTATGTGTGGTCACGTGTTTTTTCTTCAAATAGCGCCATCTATTGACACTGCTTGCGGAATTCAAAATGGCGACAATGATAGAAATCCTAAATTATGATAAAGTATCCGATGAAGCTCGTGTAAGATTTTTAAAAGAAGAGTATCTTTTCATGCGATTAACACATTGCAACAACAATAACTATTTTACAGCGAGTTATTTGAGAAGTATTGCGGTGTCGATGTACAAAAAGTATGGTTTAAATTCACCGTGTATAAATCGGCATAGTCTAAAACCTGGGATGGAATGGAATTAGAATGCCATTATGGTATGAGATTTTGATTCCAATCGCATTCCATTTTGCTCTAAATTCCCATTCCATATATGATAAAATATGGAACGAATCTGGAAGAAAGACACAATGAAAAAGTGTGAAATATGCTTATTAAGGGTCTATTTGATTATCTAATTATCAGGAAAGCATGGGAACAAAAATTCAATGTGATAGATCTATAATTGTCTAAATACATATATAACCTCTAAGTATTAGCCTAGATTGTTTTTCTTTTTGGCTGAGACTGCTGTGGTTGTTCAGTACAATTCTGGATACATCATGTATCCCCGCAGTGGTTGTTCCGTATCATCATGAATCGTACTGAAAAATCACAGCCTAAGGTATTTCTAATTATGTATATTTTATATAGTTTTACAACACAATCTTAGTTTATATTTAGTTAATTTCTACGGATATGATCTGTCTTTATTGTTAGCGATTTAGGGTTGTTTATGTTGTCTTTTCAATTTGGGCGCTGAAGACATGATAATAGCAACGACTGTGTACACATAAAATCGATACAAGCTAACCTTAAAGGGAGTAGATCAGGCTTTGTGGCTAAATCTATTTTAAAAAAGCTATAAAATTACCAATTTAAAACAGAAAATGATATACATGTAGATGGGAAATTAACAGTTTCTTATAATAAAACGCAATAATTAATAATTATAAATTACAATACGTCATGTTAGTCCTTTTGAAAAGCATTGAAAACAAATTTACCGCCAAGTTTAAAATAGCTATCCCTGCGCGTAACTATAGTTAGGAAATACCTTATTTTAGTTGTTTATTTTATATGATAATTGCTATTTCGTTTTGGGGTTTATTGCTCATTTAGTTTATTTTAATCAATTAAATACATATCTAATGTATAACAATTCTAAAACAAATACCAATCCTGATGTACTTCCATTAACCTGTTGGCCTTATTGCCTACCGACCGTTCAAAGTCGTTAACGCAGTCTTCATTTCACCACTATGCGGGTCTACGATGTCATTGCGTTTGGGTACTGTGACTTCTATAGGACCATATTCTCATGTTTTATTTATAAAACAATAGAAATTAAGCCAAAACGCAATCACAGGAAGGAAACCTTTGCACATACACAATATAGAAATAATAAAACTATAAATCATATATCGGAACTGCCAGTGAAAAACTAAGAGATGACATATACTTATAGAGGATTTTACATTTGTGCCCGTTTAATATTGAATTCATTAAACGAGTTTGACGGACGCACGCACACATTGAAATATGTACATGGCATACACAAACAAACAAAGTCAGTGCACATTATCATAGCATTATAGTATGGTCGGTGAAATTGCCTTGTATGAATGTCATGCAAACAATTCAGTACTAACAATAAAGGGGCGGAGCTTTACGTCCAATACAATTATGGAAGTTAGAGCACAGACAGCACGCGCGGACAGGGGCACTGAGTACACAATACCATACTACAAACAAATATAGAGCTTGTATAAGATCGTTGGTTAGGCCTTTACAAGTTTTTTCTATGTTTAGCGTCATTGGGCTCGTAGGTTTTTGAATGGCTGGGATAAAAAAAATGACATGCATATGAAAACGATCAACTATATCAATTCCTAATTGGAATAAACAAAATCGTATTAAATGAATATGGTTTCAGTTAGAAAACAAATATATTTGTTTATGTGCCTGCCTTTCATGGGCAGAGGAAAGTTTCACTTATTGGGAGGGGTTGTGGGATGCGGGGAGGGTTGCGGCAAACGTTTTGAAAATATATTTGACAATCAAAAAGTTTGTTTCAAATTGTTTTCACAAAATAAAAATAAAACATTATACACGCCCAATTAAACTTAAACATAAAAAACATTATCATATGGAAAAAAGTAGTACTTTTTGTGTCGCCTTTTCGAAAAAAAATGCTATACATAGGGATCACTTTGTCGTCCATCCGTCCGTCAGTCCGTCAGTCTGTCAGTCCGTTACAAACTTAACGTTGGCTATAACTTTGTCATTTCTCCATATTTCTTTATCAAACTTTCCATATATGCTCATCATGACCACATCAACATGACCATACTAAAATGCAAAGGTCAAGGTCACACTGAAGGTCATTATATGGGTTAATACGCAAACTTAAAGTTGCCTATAATTTTGTTATTTCTCCATATTTCTTCATCAAACTTTCCATATATACTCATCATGACCACATCAACATGGCCATACTAAAATGTAAAAGGTCAAGTCACACTGAAGGTCATTATATGGGTTAATACGCAAACTTAACGCTGCCTATAAAAGTGTAAAAGGTCAAGGTCACACTGAAGGTCATTATATGGGTTAATACGCAAACTTAACATTGGCTATAACTTTGTCATTTCTCCAAATTTCTTCATCAAACTTTCAATATATACTCATCATGACCACATCAAATTTAGAGCAGAATGGAATGCGATTAGAATCAAAATCTCATACCATAATGGCATTCTAATTCCATTCCATCCCAGGTTTTAGACTATGCCGATTTATACACGGTGAATTTAAACCATACGTTTTGTACCTAGACACTGCAATACAATTTCTCAAATAACTCGCTGTAAAATAGTTAATTGTTGTTGCAATGTGTTAATCGCATGAAAAGATACTCTTCTTCTAAAAATCTTACACGAGCTTCATCGGATACTTTAACATAATTTAGGATTTCTATCATTGTCGCCATTTTGAATTTCGCACGCAGTGTCGATATATGGCGCTATTTGAATAAAAACCACGTGACTACACATACCACATCATAATAGAAACTTACCACATCATAATGAAAAAGACCACATCATAATGTAAAGTGACCACATCATAATGAAAAGCGACCACATCATAATGGAAAGTAACCACATCATAATGAAAAGTGACTACATCATAATGTAAAGTGACCACATCATAATAGAAACTTACCATATCATAATTAAAACAGACCACATCATAATGTAAAGTGACCACATCATAATGAAAAGCGATCACACCATAATACAAAGTAACCACATCATAATGGAAAGTAACCACATCATAATGAAAAGTGACCACATCATAATGTAAAGTGACCACATCATAATGAAAAGCGACCACATCATAATACAAATTAACCACATCATAATGGAAAGTAACCACATCATAATGTAAAGTGACCACATCATAATGTAAAGTAACCACATCATAACAAAAAGTGACCGCATCATAATGAAACGTGACCACATCATAATGACAAATGACCACATCATAATGGAAAGTGACCACATCATAATGTCATGTATATATTATTATTGAATTGTTTGAATGCTTATATGTAAACTTATATTGTATGCTCTCCAACTGGGAGGAAAATAAAGAATCAATCAAAAACCTATCAAGATTGTGTTACTTGCTGTGTCAGTGAGGGAGGCTGTTCTATCAAGTTCATCAATGCATGAGAAATCTCGGTCTGGTCTATAAACACTGCAGACAAAGATATTTTTTACCATTTTGTTTAAAATTGTACCCATAAGATTTCGGCCCTACAGGTGCATGAATTATATAAGAGTTTTTTGGAGACAAGCACAAAAACACCGCCACCTGTTCTACGCTTCCTGTCATTTCGATAGACATTATACTCTGAAGGGAATATCTCTGGGTGGCTAATGTTTGGTTTCAACCATGATTCGGTTCCGAGAACAATATCAGGTTTAACAGACGACAGCATTGCTAAAAAGCCAATGTTTTGCTTTTTAACAGTTTGACAATGTACAGTTATTATTTTAAGGTGTTGGATATTTGATTTTCTAAGCCTTGTGGTCTAGACTGTCTATGGTTGTTGTTTGGTGAATTGTCAGGGTTATTTGCTTTGTTTGAAGGTGTTCTACAGTGTATAGGTGAGTGGCAATCTCTATATAATATATAATTCAGATAGTACAGTGGGACTACTGGTATCTGTACTAATACTCGAAGATACATATTGGTTTGTCTATTATTGATGAGCTTTCAAATAATGATGATGCAAAAGTTGGTGTTCCAAAGTTAAAGCACTATTCATCAGGGTGATCACAATGGATTTGGTATGTGAATGAGCTCATTCATTGACATTGTACATGGAACTATGTACTGCACTCTTCGCAGAAAACACCACGGTCCGGATGCCACTTTACTTCCTTAGTGCAAATACCATACAAACACAAATACAAACATTTTATTGTTTATAACATGTACAATTATAAACAGGATTGGTATGTTCAACAAATAAATGATGACAATACCTATTAAGTTTCACATAATGCAAAAAAATAGAGAAGAACACAAAAACAAACAAATAACTATTAAACATTTGAAAATAGAAAGACACTCTGTTTTAGAGTACAGCACAGTCTAGTGTCTAGAGAGGTTATGTAAACTCTCTTGAAGTAGGGGCTCTCGGAAGGCATTTATTTCTGACATTCGTAAGTTCATATTAAAATTGAGCGGATGTTGTTGCTATCTTTTCTGGTGGGTTGATTATTATGAAGAGTTTAGTGACATCGTCGAGAGTATTCCATTCTGAGATGGATTCAGATATTTTTTCGTAAAAAATATCAAAATATCTCTTCTAGAGCTAAGAGATGGACATGCAGTTAGCAAATGAAGTTCGTCTTCTACCGTATTAGAGCATAGTTTACAAATTCTTTGCTGTCGTGGTGTTTTATTGTATCTGCCAGTTTCAATTTTTAGCCTATGGGCCGATATTCTTAGTTTAGTTAAAGCTTGGTGGAAATTTTCGTTTTTAACCGTTACTAGGTAGGCTGCAATTTCGTAGTTTCTGTCAATGTGCTTATATTAGATGAGCTTTTCAGAGATTGAGAGTTTTGTTTTATATATACTACTCAAAATTTGCTAAGGATCACTTTTATTCTTCCATATAATTTTATTAGTAATAAATTCACAATAACGATATTAATTTCATTGATACTTCAACAATTCCACAATTTGAATCAAGTCATGAGATCACATGACCATACACTGCCCTAAATAATTTTATGTAAAATAGAAATAATGCTATTTATTTCAGTAATAATTTAGACAGCAAAAAAGTGATCCTTAGCAAATTTTGAGTAGTATATATACTCAGCAAAAATAAAAAGTATCCACTTCGTTTTCCTGCAAAATCTGAGACTGTAAGAAAGAACTAGCAATTGAAGCATGGTTTTCTTTTAATAACATCTTTGTTTGATGTTCACACACAATTTCATCGAAATATACCGAATCTCTATGTGTCAACATGTGGAGTAAACACCATTTTCGCTTGAATCTTCATGAAATTTTCACCATAATCCCATTTGGTCACCTACTATAATACAGTATGATTTAAACATTAGTATTCCATGAGCTGGTACCATTAATGATCAAATAGTGTAACATAAGAAAACAAATATTCTGTATCCGTGGTAACGAGATTAAAGTCTAAAAAAAAAAAAATCACTAAAAAGCTCATATTCAACAATTACCTGAAATAAGAATGCTGATAACTTTAATTCAATAATTAATATAACCACAACAGACGCTATATGTCAACATGTGGAGTAAACAATTGATCCCTTTAACATTTTAGATATCTAAAAACAGCACGATGAATAACTTGAAAAATGGTGAAAAGTGCGCTAAATGAAATACCGCCATGTCATGTGGTGATCATGTTTTGGGGTACAATTTTCTCACTTTATGACATACCAATTCTCCTGGCTCCATAAGGACAATCAAAACTGATGACTTGTGATGAAATGAAAAACTGTTCAGCTTGAATAGATAAAGTGTGCTAACAGATTGTGTAAGAAAAGAGTACTTCAGATTTTACATAGATCTACCAATTCAGATACAGAATGGATCAACACACAGTAGCAATTGTCACGGAGATTACTAAATCTGCGCAGGAAAGAACGAAAGACACCCAGTTTAAGAAAGTATACTGTGAACGGAGAGCCAAAAGGCACAGTTCGAAATTAGTTAATTCACTTAGCGAAAAAACAAACAACAGAAAGCGAGCGGAATTAATAAGGACACTTTTGATAGTGCATTCTCCACCAATGACACTGGAATGATTGTGTTTGGAACCATGGATAAAGTCGTACCAAACCCTACAATTTTACGACCGCGACCAAATGAGAAAGAGCTTGGTACGTTGGACCCAACAGCGGAATGAAATACTTACGGCTTATTTCACTTAGGGAAGACTTTAGACATGTTTTATGAGGCATATTCCTAACAGCGAAACCATCGACCATCGTGCAATAAAAAGTTGAAGTTCGATTTATCTTACGACAAAAAATGGGGGTTTGCATGGAGAGAAAGACTGACATGTACAAACTGTGGTTACCAGAGCAAAAACTTTCATTTGTACGAGGCAGTTAGTACAGGTAAGAGAGAACCAAAAGCTGCCAACATTAACTTATCACTTCAAGCCGCAGCTATGGACACACCAATTGGAAACCAGGCAATGCGTTTTTTAATAGCATGCCTTCATACGTCACCACCTGCAGAAAGCGGCATGCAGAAGCGAAGCAATTTTGTTGATGATGAAGCAGAACAGGTAGCAATGCGAGGTTTTGAGGGAGTACGCTAAGAATTATGCTTGCTGAATGAAATGTGTGGCATGACTGCCAATACCATGCAGTATCGACAGTCAGTACAACAACGGACTGCGATCTGGCGAAGACAGGACACCACAACAGCCTGCAACTCAAGTCAGCACAACACTTGTAGAGCAGATCACAACACGGCAGAACATCATTGGTGTAGGATTTGGCAAACAACTCAAAATAGGCCGAAAGAATAACATAGAGGAGTGTGATGTAATTGGGAACGAAAGGAGGGAGGCGCACAGACTTATGACCTCCATCCTTCAAAGCGAGCAGCCTCTGCTGATCGATAATCTAACAACAGATGGTGACAGTCAGGCACACCGAGGAATCATTGATGCCCAGATTGAATTTGGAAAATACCTTGTTGTGGAAAGGCTTGCAGAAACAACTCATCTGTCAAAGCGACTGTGTACCACACAGGAACTGGTAACTTTTAATATTTGCGTTCTGTTATTACAATTGTCTATAAAGGAGATGAACGTGAAAATTTGGAAATGCTGGTGTTCTTTTTCAGAGGTCAAACAAACGTTCGAAACAATCTCAATTACATGCACACTATATACTAACATGTGCAGAAATGAATTTCCTATCCAACAGTACCTTTCTTCCTACGATCCCTTGTAAATTCGCTGAGATATCCGAGTTCAAAGTCACCAAAGTGCAATTTGACTCTGCTCGTCGTTTGTCTTGGTCCCCTATTTTACCGAAAATCAGGTGTACGTTAATTTCGGCGCAGTATTCCAGCTTCAAATCGCAATCAATAAAAATTCAATTCACTAACGTAAAGCACCGATCCGTAAATATTTTATCAGTTTGCATAGTCCGTATCACAAGAAAGTCACATAACAACGAGTATTTTCCACTTGTTATCGGCACTAGAAGACTTTACAAATATTTTGAACTGAATGACGGGGCCGATTTACGTTATAATGCGAATCTAACAGCTATGGTAAGTATTATTATTTTTTAAAATTATTCTTGAATATATATTATTGGGCTTATCCATAACACTATCATTTGATTATTTTATTAAAATAATAGTGTTAAGGATAAGAACAATTGCTCCAAGACCTACTGGAGACCCATCCACAATAAGCTGAGTTTCAGCCTCAGGATTATAATAAGCCATGACCTGAGTACTGGACAAAACTTCTTTTAGTTTTACAAAATGCTTTGTTTTGGTCCTCTGACCATGCAATGAACTGCCTTTCTTGTCAATTTTCGCAAGGGTTCTGCCAATATTGCATAGTTCGGGATAAACTTGGAGCAAAATGTCACTAGTCCTCTGAGACATTTGTAGGCGGTGCAGCGTCTCTAATCGCCTTCACTTTACTTTCATCCTTTTGAATCAGTGTCTCATTGTGCAATTTTGTCGAGGGGGCAAAAATGATAATATCATCAGCAATGTTTTTACAACCAGGAATATCTTGTCTGTTGTATGACCCTTGGATGCACTTCCGGTGCGCTTTTCACCCCAAAAAATAAGCGCTTGTACCGATAAAGACCCTTGTAACAATTGAATGTTGTAATAATGTACCTAGAGCTTTTTTCCAACTCAATCTGGTGAAATGATTGCTTTTAATCGAGTCGAGAGAAAACACATGATCCATTCATTTGTTCAAGTGTTTCCTCTATATTTGGCATGGGAAACCTTTCCCTCTGAATTGCCTCATTTGCTTGACGCATATCCAGACAAATCCTAACATTTGAATCTTTTTTTGGGATTGGTACCAAATTTGATACCCATGGTGTAGGGCCTTTAATTTTCTCTATTATGTCCAATCTTTCAAGTTAATCAATTTTCTTATCTACATGTACTCTCATTTTAAATGGAATTTTTCGGACTGGCTGTGCAACAGGTAGTTCGGTTTTGTCAATATGCAACTTTAATTGAAATTTCCCTATGCCCTCTTTGCATTAGATTTCAACAAACGGTTCTCTGTTGTCTTTATTTTATCAAATGTCTGACTATCAATAGCACTGACAGATGCGCCCGAATCAATCAACACCAGAATCCATTTGTTTTGAATTTGCAAGCTTATAATAGCATCATCCTTACCTTTATTAATCGTGAAAATCTCATCATCAGCACATTCCAAAGTATTTAGTTTTTTGTTTTGACTTCTGCACATTTTTGCGAAATGTTCCTTCTTTCCGCATGCACGACAGGTAACTCCTTTTGTTTTAACACAGTAACGTCCGCAATGACCAGAGTCACCACAACGATAACAGATTGCTGTTGATTCGCTGTAACTCCGACTTGGTGGTTGGAACGTCCACGTTGATTCCATCGTTTCTGTGTCTTCGGCTTAGGTTTTGGTGGTTGCCATTTTCGTCGAACTCGGTTGACTTCCTGCGCCCTGTGGTCGCAATTCGATTGATTTGTATTGGTGATTGGATTGTTTGAGTCCTCAATACGTTTTGCTTGTGTGTCTGACAGCTCGTGCGTTCTAGCAATCGATTGTAATTTGTCTTAAGTCAACTCTGTTTGCTCTAAAAGCCTTTTTTGAAGTTTAGTTGAACAACAGGTATTGATAATTTGATCCCGAATCATTGCGTCTTTTTTGAATTCGCAGGAAGAAGCTAATTTTGTCAGCCGAACGATGTATTGATCTACAGTTTCATCATTTGTTTTGACTAGCTGAACACATGCTGCTCAAATGATATGTTCTTTTTGGGCTCAAAATATGTCGTCATCCTGTCTGCAGCCTCTTGTATCGGATAAAGTTTCAAAAATATCCTGAATTTCTGCACCTGCTGTATGTTAAAGTAATGCCCGTTTTTGTTCTTCTTTTGTTATTCCCGAAGCTTTGAGAAAATAGTCAATTTTTTTAAGTAAGTCTCCCACGATTTGGCTAAGTTTGTATTTCCACCTATTATTTTGAACGCTCATGGTGGTGTGAGTTCGAGTTTTGCAGCCATTTTTGTTTTATTTTAAAGAATATTGTTTTGTTTGACCACACACCACACAATTTTATATTCCTTTGTTGTTAACTTGGTTTTCTTTCCCAGAAATGTTATTAATCCAATGTCTGTGCAGAATTAACTCTTACTTCCATTGTTTTTATTAACTTGTTTTGTTGTATTTTATTTCACATTTCACTTTGATTTTGTTTTCATAACATATTATTTATGTTTGCATTGTTTTAATTATCTCATTATCGTCACCAATGTAATATCATTGAAAACATGACAATTGGTTTACATGTTTATTTCTCAGTCTCTAATACAGAACTACTTGTATATACTGGATAGATAGACTTCACAAAGACTGTCTTCACTGTCCGTTTCCCACGGTTCCTTATCATTAGTATAATTTTCAATGTTTGCATTTCGAAAGTGGAGACTTTTTTTTATGTTAGAACCCATTTTTCTAGGAGTTGAAGTTTTACTTTTTATTGGAGATAAATATTTTTGTCTCTTCATGTATGGTGAAGTATTCATGTAAGGGTGGTATTTAAAGTTTGTTCCATTGAAATACTGTGGTTGTTTGTGCAGGCATTGTGTGATGTCTTCAGAAACCTCGATGTGCGTAATGGAGTCAGTACGGAGTCCTAGGCTACTTATAATTAAAACCCAAGAAATCATGGCTCTATGGTAGGAACATGTTACCATAGGAGTCCTGATTCTCACGTTTTGTAGAATTTCGGCTTTTACCTCGATTCATTATTTAACAGTACACTATTCTGTCTATCTAATACAACACAGCATGTGGGTTAAAAATGCAATATTATCCCGGTATTAGTTTTTGCTCATTTTCTTTTATCATAAAATCAGAACGTGAGCTACTCGTCCACAATAATATCCGGTCGAGATATTGTCCACAGATACACTATTTTCCACACAAAAAAGGCATCATTAGAATGTTGGTCCGCAGACCTATAAAAAGGGCTACTGAATACAGTTTTCGGCGATTATTTCATATTATATGATGATTAATAAATAACGCTCTTGACCAGTATGTGGGGTCTTTGTTGGTGGTAATGCAGGAGCTAACCGACATTTTCCGTGTAGCGCATGACTATGGTCGCACGGTTTGAGAAAGAGAGGTACAAAAGAAACAGTTACTCCCCTTTGATATATATCCGCCATTTACTACTTGTAAACAAGGTAAGTGTAGGTTATATATCAATACTTATTGCAAGTCATTAATATGCCTCTATCCATGAGGTATGCTGATAATTTAAAGAAATCGTTTACTTAATTATCTATAACATATCAGATGTGTTGTAGTTTGTAAATATACCGAAAGATTTATATATTGGCCAAATGCTAACCAGTTGGCAGTTACAGTTGAAATTGAAGTGGCGGATAACTGCAGTGTAGGCTTTGCAAACTTGCAGAAACATTACGAAGAATAGAAAGCTTGTTACCCGTCCTCCTGCCTGTCGATAAGGGGAGGGGGGGGGGGGTTAACTTGTTACCCTGCAGTACACATTTGCGAATGTGATTATACTGTTTTTACCGTGTATTATGTTGATATTTCTCTGTATGTAAATTAATGTTACCCTTGTTCTTCCGTCAGCAGCTTATGTGTCGACGTCCAACATTCAAGTTTTACATTCACCTCATGCACCTGGTCACAGACCTAATAACAAATATTAATATGTCCATGACCTGGTACGTCTGCCGATGCCACTAAGGTGATCAACATCACTTCGGAATTTAAAGAATGCTATTTTTATACTATACTGTATAGTATAAACAACTCTGGTTTGATGAGCTGATTTTGTCATAGAAATTGTTTAAAAACATGTTTTACTCTGAATAACTCTCATACATGAATGGTCAGACATAGCGTCATAGGATGTTTATAGGTGTGTCTGGGAAAATACAGTTTGCGTAAGGAAGGTGCGTAAGGAAGGGTAGGCCTAAAGGAGTCCTTTTCGCGAAAAGGAGATGTGGTCTACGAAAAGGACTCATAAAAGCAATATGTATAGCTTTATATATTAAAAATAATTATGAATTTAAAAACAGACTAGTAGAATACATTTGTAGTGAACAAATAAATGTGTCAAACTTTTTGTTTCTTTTTTTGTTTGTTAATACTTATGTGTTTTGACTCTCTGTAATACCTTACGAAAAGAAGCTATCGCCTGCGAAAAGGACTCGTAACAATCATATGCATAGCTTTATATGAAAAATAATTATAAATTAGAAACAGAGTAGAAGAATATGTTTGTAGTGAACAAACAAATGTTATCAAACCTTTTAAAAGT
Organism: Cyrtodaria siliqua; assembly: GCA_037043455.1. Lineage (NCBI taxonomy): Eukaryota > Metazoa > Mollusca > Bivalvia > Adapedonta > Hiatellidae > Cyrtodaria > Cyrtodaria siliqua. The sequence continues at coordinate 29,367 of JAWPHD010010115.1, read as the reverse complement.
CTTTTTTTTTAATACTTATGTGTTTTGACTCTCTGTAACACCTTACGAAAAGGAGTTATCGCCTACGAAAAGGACTCGTAACATCCATATGTATAGCTTTATAATAAAATAAAATATTAATTTAGAAACAGACTAAATGTTATATGTTTGTAGTAAAAAACATAAAGTACACCGTACAGCTTTTTGGTAATTTACTGCACAGTGATCCTATAATTAACATGCACGTAGTCGCAATACTGATTGATGTTGATTGGATTATCACATGTTTTGTGATCATAAAACTTGTGATAATCCAATCACTGTCAAGTGGGCTGATCAGCGGCAAGATTTCCGACATTAAAAGAAACGTGTCATAATGCAATAATGGAACTACAAACATATTCTACTAGTCTGTTTCTAAATTCAGAATTATCCGCTCTTCACATCGTACAGTACATTTTTCCTCATACTGAGATGAAAATGTGTGTGTGAAAAGGTTCGTAGAAATAAACAACATATGGAGATGCACTATAACTGAATTAAAGACACCGCTGTCGATGCTTGTGTTATTTTGAAATGGAGATGCACTGTAACTGAATTTATGATACTCCTGTCGATGCTTGTTTGTGTTATTTTGAAGGGGACAGTAAGATTAATAAGTATATAAGTTTAAAAAACAAGCAACTTGTACATTACAAGTGTACATTTCAGATAGATGTTGGTGGACACAGACAGAGAGAATGTACATCTTAAAACAGTATATACAGGGTTTCCATAGCACATGGACATAGCAGCAGTAGAACGAACCAAGAAAGGAATATTTAAAAGATTCTACACTACAGACGTCATGAATGAACGTCATGTTTGTGCGTCTGTTGAGTCTAGCAGCATTGATATCACGGACATGGCTGATCAAAACACCAATACAACAGAGGTGACTAACACTGCACTAACGTACGTCTGTGGATGTTGTGGAAACCATTTCCCAGCCATTTGTGGTCTTCACGAACACCTGATGAAGCACGAGGCTGGAGGGTCCTATCATTACGATCACTTGCTACGAACTGCCTTCCCCAAATATGACACCCAGTGTAACTCCACACAGACAGTGCGGGGGAAAGAGAGACGATTTATAATACGACAGCTGAAAAAAATGGGCAGTTTCATTTTGAAAGAAGAAACACCTACTGTAGAATCTAGATCGACTTTGAGGACTCGAACAAGATTAGCGGGCCAGGAGATAGATAGCTGTAGAGATGGAACAAATGCAAACCCTGATGATGCAAATATGCATACATGTGTGGTAAAAGACAAGGATGAACACATTGATAATGCAAAATTAAAAGATGAAGATAATGACAAAAACATGTATACACATAAACTGAGAAGTTGTAGAGTACTGCTTGACAGGATACCAGAAGTCAAAGGTAATAACACAGAATCAGACAAAGTACAAAAAGAACTGCCTATGGGGATACCAAAAGTCAAAGTTAGAAAAACGTGCACAGTAAATAAAGAACTGCTTGACGGGAAACAAAAAATCAGAGTTAGGAAACCAGAATCAGACCCAGTAAATGATATGAAAGCACGTGATGCTTTAGTACGTTATGATATTCATAAGCAGGATGGTGTTGAAGATGATAAGCTAAAACGAGAACCGGAAAGAGAGGGTATGACTAATACAGAATCAAACCCAATAAGGAATATAGACGTAAATATAAACAAACATGATAGTGCTGAAGATGATAAAAAATGTATAAAAGCAGAGCCAGATGAAGAGTACAGGACTAGTTTTGAGGATGTAGCGGATGATTTTGATGATGATGTCGAGGATGAGCAACTATTTGAGAAAGAAGATTTGCTTAAAGAAGAATCCCTTGAAAACAACATGAAAACAGAAACAATTAATAATCATCTTAGCAATACTGTAAATGAAAATAATGCAACTACTATATTTGATATAAAAGAAACAATAAATAATGAATCTTACAATAATAAGGGAACAAACAAAGATGACGATACGCATACTATTAACGTTATTGATTTGAGAAAAAGGGCAACTAAAACAGTAAGCTATAAAGGAAAACAGACTGCAAGTTCGGATAGCAACGATGAATATGTTATTGATGATGATGATGATGATTCTGATTGGGAAGATAGATCTTCTAATACATTCAGGAAGTTAAAGAAAATTAAAACGGAAAAAGATGGATATAAGAAAACACCTGCTGCACTTTTGGATAACGACATCAATTGTGTTTTGGATGTTGACAATTTTAAAGATGCCAATGCAACCAAAAAAACGGTAAAGAATACAACATTGAAAATGAGGGCTTACAAGAAAAAACGATCGGCATTTTGGCATAGCGATGATGAAAACTGGGAAGAATTGGAAAGGAATGCAAGAAAGGAGAGAAGAAAGATGAAAAGGATAGAAAATGATCGGCGGAATAAAGAACTTGGCAAATATAAAAACAAAATAAAAGAAAAAGAAGAAAAAGGTATTGAAAAAGCCTGCAGTGAAGAAAGCAAAGGCAAGTTTAGTGAAATATTGTAGCATGTTCGGTAACATTTCCTTTGATGAACACAAATAATCAAACCGTTTAATTTATGGTAACTAAAGGGGCGTGGCTATACCGTACTACAACTACACCAGATAGAATAAGTTAGAGTACGGTCACTCTGACGTCACAGTGTTACAAAGTAAAAAGAGATAGAGTATGTCTCAGCTTGTTGGTTATGCCCATCTCGGTGTTTAAATAAGCCAAATTGCTGAGACCAGACTCTATCTATTACTTATTTACAACGACCACCACCCCAAATTATAATAAATCCAAAAACGTTAAAACGGAACTTTTGTGTGATAACCTTTGATTTGGGAAATCTTTAAATTTATGAAAAGCATCAAAATCTCACAAACATAATAATTATGATTATGTAATATTCTTTTAAAATGTTATATATAATATACATTACTTAAAGTGTATCTAGTAATTTAGGTTTATTGACTATCTAGATAAAGAACAGAAACCTAAGAAGAAGTATCCGGTGAAGAGCATTGTGTGCTATATTTGTGGTGTAGAGCAGAAAAAGGGCAAAAAGGCTTACGAAGACCACATAACAGCAGTGCATATAGGTTTGTTATATTGATTTGAGGAAAAACAACAACAAAACTTTCTGATGCTAGAACACCAGTATTAGAATACTAGTACGTATGTTTGTTGTTATATTTATCTGGAAACAAAGCCTGTATGCACTACTGGTTCCAGAGCGCAAGACACCCTGCAAGTACTACATAACAACAAACCTGTATGCACTACTGGTACCCGAGCGCCAGACACCCTGCAAGTACAACAAAACAACAAACCTGTATGCACTACTGGTGCCCGAGCGCAAGACACCCTGCAAGTGTTTGTTGTTTTTTTGTACTTGCACGGTGCCTGACTTGACAGGGTTTGAAATTAACAGTTGTCCCCTTGTCCTGTGCCATGTAGATTCTACTGGGGACAAGTTAATTGTCCCAGGTGACCTGTCCTACGGACAACTAAACTTTATAACAAAAAGTGAATTTTACATCTTTAAAACTTGTGACTGAAAAAAAGTCAAAACATTGGTGAGCACCTTGTAAATGACAAATAAAATTATTTTCATTGGTGGAATGCAACTGAGGGAATGTAATGTCACTTTCATGATTGATCTTGTTTTTTGTATTCACTTTTACATGAAGTGCCGGGACAAGTAAATTTGACTGGGGACAAGTAAATTGTGTAAGTTGCTGAAAATTAATTTCAAACCCTGCTCGGGTACCAGTAGTGCATACAGGTGTGTTGTTATGTAGTACTTGCAGGGTGTCTGGCGCTCGGGTACCAGTAGTGCATACAGGTTTGTTGTTATGTAATACTTGCAGGGTGTCTGGCGCTCGGGCACCAGTAGTGCATACATTTTTGTTGTTATGTAGTACTTGCAGGGTATCTGGCGCTCGGGTACCAGTAGTGCATACGGGTTTGTTATGTAGCACTTGCAGGGTGTTTGGCGCTCGGCCACCAGTGGTGCATACATGTTTGTTATGTAGCACTTGCAGGTTGTCTGGTGCTCGGGTAACAGTAGTGCATACATGCTTGTTGTTATGTAGTTCTTGCAGGGTGTCTGGCGCTCGGGCACCAGTAGTGCATACATGTTTGTTATGTAGTACTTGCAGGGTGTCTGGCGATCGGGCACCAGTAGTGAATACAGGTTTGTTGTTATGTAGTCCTTGCAGGGTATCTGGCGCTCGGGCACCAGTAGTGCAAATATGTTTGTTGTTATGTAGTATTTGCAGGGTGACTGGCGCTCGGGCACCAGTAGTGCATACGGGTTTGTTGTTATGTAGTACTTGCAGGGTGTCTGACGCTCGGGTACCAGTAGTGCAAACAGGTTTGTTGTTATGTAATACTTGCAGGGTGTCTGGCACTCGGGTACCAGTAGTGCATACAGGTTTGTTGTTATGTAGTACTTGCAGAGTATCTGGCGCTCGGGCACCAGTAGTGCATACATGTTTGTTGTTATGTAGTACTTGCAGGGTGTCTGGCGCTCGGGTACCAGTAGTGCATACATGTGTGTTGTTATGTAGTACTTGCAGGGTGTCTGGCGCTCGGGTACCAGTAGTGCATACATGTGTGTTATTATGTAGTACTTGCAGGGTGTCTGGCGCTCGGGTACCAGTAATGCATACAGGTTTGTTGTTATGTAGTACTTGCAGAATTCCTCACAGGCATTTCATGCACCAATAGCCTTGTATGTTTATTTTGTTTATTTATATTGCATGATTCTCCGCAAGTCTTTCTGTCATTCTTATAATGTGTACAGTATCGGTTCTACCCAGGAATAAGTGGTTGGCCTGCCTCTACCACGAAAAATAGACCTACATAAATAGCCTAAAATGTGCTGGAGAATTATGTTAAACATCAAATAAACTGTGTGTCACTCGGGCACCAGTAGTACATATAAAATTGTTGTTATGTTTATTTGTAAACATAGTACTTGCAGGGTTCTTCTTTCTGGGGCGAATGATACATGTGCTTAAAGTCTGTGCACCGCTTGCTAGTCTTGCCCATCGTATTGGTCTGTGTTGGTTGTAAAACTTTGAATGTTGTATTAGTTTCTTGCCGTGCCCTTAATGGTGTATTCTCTTGTTACTATGGCTTCTGCCAAGTCACTGAGTACTTGCTTTCCGACTTTCTATGCTTTTGGGTTTTTTATATTCATATATTCATAATCATCGTTGTGTTATACTTATATACTTAATGCTGCCTAGTTCGTAAAGGGATATAGTCTGGCGGGGATTCTTTTATTTACGATGTCCCGTTTTATTAGGTTGACAATATGGTTAGAGGTTAGATGCACCCTAGAACCTGATTTAAACGGTTTGACGACGGTTCCAAGGTGGTGGCTCTATTGTCAATCCTTTTATGTTTGCGATGTCATATATCTTGCCTTTTAGTATTGCCTCTTTCACAAAGGGAATCACGTTGACCGTAACCTCGCGTCTCATCCTGTCGTGTCGCGTCCCGTAACACATGTTTGTCCCGTCGTGTCGCGTAATACGTGTTCATTTTCATTACTTGCATTCCTCAAACAGTTTTGAATGGGTTGTTCCCAAACTTCATGTACACATAACAGCTGGTGACCTTATGTTCCTCTACATCACCCATTGTTGACTGCCTAATTTATTACAGAATTATGACCCTTAGTTTGACTTACCATTTAAGCGGAGGTATTCATCGCCTTCAGGGATAGTTCTAGTTTATCTTGTAAATGTTTGTTTCAGTGCGTGTTGATTGTGGTTCTTAAATTCTACTTTTCCTGTTCGTCTTTATATCTACTTGTATTGATTAAAATATGTAAATGAAGCTGTTTGATGGTATAAAGTACCAGCAGTGGTAGCTGCATGTGTGTCTGTGTGTTGCAGATGTAAATGTAAAGCTATTATGTTGCCTTATACAATATAGAACTTGTATTTCCTTTTTTACATTCAGAAACATATGGGGCCGACCAATATGCCAGTCATTGTCAGTTTGCCATTATATGCGAGATAGTTTGCAGATGCCCATGCGTGCTAAACCGTGATTCTGTAAAAGTTATGCTTCTTTCGTGCAAAAAAAATGAAAGAATACGGTGTACATTACCAGCAATAAATCATTGATACATATAACAATAAATCACTGATACATATAGCAATAAATCATTAATACATATAACAGTTAAATTTCAAATAAAGTCCACTGGAACTTTCGTAGGTTGTTGTGGGATGTTGTAAGCGAACGTAGACATAACTGTTAGTTGTTGTGAAACCTTTTTTTTGAGGAAATACACAATTGATAACAAAATGAAATGAGGATATAGAAAATACTTGTACACATGTGATAACATTCATACAAATAATACTCCATGACCAAAGCTTATCCGGGTCTCGGTTAATATCACGTGGTTATAATTCAAAACCGCTAAAATAGAATAACGGTGTCTGACCTTTTTAATTTATAGGCAATGCCGTCATACCTTGTACGATATGCGACAAGAAGTTTTGCACACAGAGACAGCTGAAGATTCATATGAAATGGCACGCTGAGTACAGATCATTCCAGTGTGAGGTATGTGCCGGCCAGTTCAACTCGATGCATACACTGAAGATACATAGATTCATTCACACAGGAGAGTACCCGTATACGTGCCTCCACTGCCCAAAGGTTTTTAGAACAATGGGATGTAGACTGAAGCACACCAAATGCGTGCACTTAAAGTTGAGACCCCACAAGTGTAACACGTGCGGCAAAGCCTTCAAGAGTAAGACTCATCTGAATAGGCATAATTTGATACACACCCCAGGATCACTCTCGTGTGAAGCTTGTGGTAAACGTTTTAACAGCTCAACGAGCCTTAAGCGGCACGAAAAAATACACACTGGAGAAAAACCACATAAGTGCCAAGTGTGTGGACATGGGTTTATACAGAAGACGCCATACTGGATCCACATGGAAAAGCATCACGCACTTAGCAAAGATGATGTTGTGAAAATTTTAGAGGCAAAAAAGCAAGAGGAGAAACCCAAAGTGAATGAACAGTTAACAGTGCTATCAGCTAACTGACGCATTTGAACTAAATTATCTAGAACCCCACAATTGGCAGTATGAATCTATTCAGGTATTGCATATGGGAAGCCATAACCGTCAAAATGTGGATATTTACAAACCATTCAATGACAGGCCATTTAATTCAACATGCAGTCATTTGATGACGTACATATTGATTCGATGCGACGTGTAAACTCTGTTCATTCGTTACAAAGTGAATTTATACGGTTCGAAGTGAAATGATACGATGTAAAATTTCAAACCATACGACGCAAATAGAAATCATTCAGTGCAGTGGCAAACCATTTGATAAAAAAACTAATGCATTACAATCAAATACAAGTTGGTACGATGAAAACTTAAACGATTCATCGAAAAATGTGAAGTGATACAGAACAAAGTAAATCGGCATGATGCAATATGAATCAGTTTAACGCAAACACATTTAGTCTGGTTTTAAGTAAAATGGTCGGGTGAAAACAAAGTCGGTGCAATGCAAACGCAATCCGTTCGACATAAACTGATTTCATTATTTGCAAAGTGAAACGGTGCGACATCTGGCGGCGATATTTGCCACATCACTTGCAGGGTTATTTCCCCTACATAATTACTGGCCATATATGATAAATCAAAGTACTGAAAGTACTGAGAATGCAAGGTTTGATAGGAAAGACTGTATGACTATTTGCACGATCAAATTTCCATAAATTTGACATAGTTTTAGCCAACTTCGCGATCTTGGGCCTACCAAAATCTTAGAGGGTCAATCCATTCCAAATATATTGTGATCAATTGTCATTAAACTGTTTCAAATCTAGACTAGAATATTATTTTATGAAATTGCTGATGGATAGACAGATTTGTGTTTTATGGCCAAACTGTCACTCAAGATGACCTCCATGTCTAGAAGTATGTCAGTTACAGAGTGGCGTGTATTAAGTAGTATTCCGGGAACAAGATGCACAAGAGGGCCTGTATCACTCTACTGGCTTGAATAGTCTTAAGGCCTACCGGAAAACAGTTTTTTTTATAAATCAAAGGCTATAACTCTGATGTGTCTAGTCTGATGCAACTGGTTTTGAACTTGTCCAAGTTCAGTGGCGTAACCTAGAAAACGTCTTCTGCTGCAGGGACAAATAACTTAACAAGAGGCCCTACCCGTTGATTCAACATCCCTATGTCTGTCCCTCACATTGAAAAGAAACTTTTCTGTAGTATTTACTAAAAAAGAAAAATACAAATGTATTGGCGGAAAGAATTGAAATTGACTATAAGTAAATACACGGGTAGAAGTGACCATAATTTTGATAAATAAACAACAAATAGAAACAGAACAACACCTAGCTGGACGAAGTAGGTTAAAATTATGCAGTCATGTGTAGTTTCAAACGGTGTCCGCTTGGGGCAAGATACAATGTCGCATTGTCGTACGACACCCGACAATGCGACATTGCAATATGAGATGGAAATTCACGCGCGCCAATATCCGGTATGCAGGAAAACATGCAAAACATTAGTAGCTGGCGGCGTCTCTGATATGCAAGAAAAAGAACCTATCATGGTTATTCGGTTCAGATAGAGAATTCCAGCCCTCGGTATAAGTGTTTTAATCGGAACCTCGGCCTCGGTTCCGATAAAAACACTTATACCTCGGGTTGGAATTCCCTATTTTCACCGGATACCCATGAAAGATTCTTATAATCTAGCCCCGGTAAAATCTCGGCAGAGCCTCATTTCCGATAAAATCACTTATACCTCGGGTTGAAATTCTCTATCTTCACCGGATACCCATGGAAGTTTCTTATAATCTAGACTGAGAACATTCAAAACAAACACGCATTCAAAACAAATTATTACAACAACAAAACAGAACGGAAGAAACATAAAAGGGTTTGACAATAGGGGGTACCGCCTTGGAACGGTCAGTGGCAGAAAGGCCTCTGTGGGTTTAAACTAGGTTCGTTCTACTGCAAACCAAAACATCCGGCTAACCCTATTGTTATCCAAATTAAACGGGATCGACGTTGTACATAAAGAAATCCCCACCAGGCTATATCCTCTAAAAACTGGGCAGCACCGAAAGGCGATATAACCAAACACAATGATGATCCTGTATATATGAATACAAAAACACAAGCGTAGAAGGCCACATGTTCAATGTTATTTGTGTAACTTGTGTGGAAAGGCTTCATATGGTGGCATGGTTCTGCCAATATACGTCAGCGTATTTATCACGTAATTATGCCAGCATAATAACTGCGTTGTTTATATGTTTTTATGCCGACATAAATTAGAGACTATTTTTTTCTTGTAGTATGTTTTTGCGCGCTTCTGCCATCGACATGCAATATCCTGATGATCAACCTGTTGGTTTAAAGGGATTTTTTGGCGAATTATTTATGAGTGTAAGAACTAATTTTAATTTTAAGTAAAATTTAATGCGTTTCAGTGTCAAATTAAATACGTATTTGCCTACCTTCCTCTTTCATTTTAATTAATATTTGTATTTCTGGAAACTTATGATTCAGCGATTTTTGTAATTAAAGTTAAAACATTTTATCCAAATGGAGTGTGTATCGCTTTCAGCTGTAATTTCAAATGAAACATCGTTTAACTTCTCAAAGGTTAACATGAGCAGATGAGCCAATATTAAAGAAAGTAGCCCGCCAAATAACAGCAAAATTGCACTACAAAACCGTTTATCAAAACTATCCAAGTGTTCAGATCACATAATAATATGTATGTGCCAATTAAAAGTGTAAGTTTATTCACGGGTTCTTGAAATACCCAAGATTGAATACGCGTAAAATGAATTATGAGTTATTAGTTGGTAACTCTTAATTAACGCTCCAGTTTTGGGGTTTATCTTGGCTGATTAAAGCAGTTTATATTATGTCTACAGAGTTTTGATTCTTAAAATATTAAGTTATATATATATATACCTCATCATCAGTAGGTTTAGAAACGGTCATCTGTTGTAAAATGTACCTGTTGATGGCGGGACAGGGAAGTTAACGATTTACAACAAAACATAGTTGGTTTCATAAATATCCCCGAAATAGGACAAAACATGGAGTACAAATGAATACAAATGTAATATGACATTGGAATAAACAATGATTGTTTTCATAGTATTTGAACTGGCCATTCAGTCCTTTTCCGATTGCCTCGAGTCCCTTTAACTTTGCTCATTAGAGGCTAACGATCTGAATGGAATGAGGAATTCTATAATTAGCTCAGTAACTGACAAGTCTAAAAACAGATAGCATGCAGAGCATAAACAGTCTTCTCGTACAATGCGTACAAGGACAATCAAGGACCGACTTCTATGGTGACGCTCGTACATTGAGTACAAGGACAATCAAGGACCGACTTCTATGGTGACGCTCGTACAATGAGTACAAGGACAATCAAGGACCGACTTCTATGGTGACGCTCGTACAATGAGTACAAGGACAATCAAGGACTGACTTCTATGGTGACGCTCGTACAATGAGTACAAGGACAATCAAGGACCGACTTCTATGGTGACGCTCGTACAATGAGTACAAGGACAATCAAGGACCGACTTCTATGGTGACGCTCGTACAACGAGTACAAGGACAATCAAGGACCGACTTCTTTGGTGACGCTCGTACAATGAGTACAAGGACAATCCAGGATCGACTTCTATGGTGACGCTCGTACAATGAGTACAAGGACAATCAAGGACCGACTTCTATGGTGACGTGATTTACAAACTTCGGAAGATGCTTTGCCGTAATCACTTTCATGTGAACTTTAAGCCTGTTGGAGAGTTAATCAAAAGAGGTTATGACCTTTCGTTTTACAACGCACCGCATGTTTAGTGGTTGACCCATTTATAGTTCGCCACTATGATTTCCTCTTTGAATTTGCAACAGACTGTGGACACTATGATGACATCTACCCAATTCCCCAAAATGGATGAAGGTTAATATTCGTCCTAAATATTGTCTTGTACCTTAACGGTTATGTTGTTGCTCTGATTTCCGTCAAGTCACTGAGTACTCGATGTTTGGCTTTCTATGCTTATGGACAAGTTATGGCGTTTGTTTTTATATTCATATATACTTGGACATCCTTGTCGATTTATTATTTTAGAGGTCAGGATACATACAGCCTGGCGGGGGATTTCTTTATTTTACGTTTTCCTGTTTTACCGGGATGTCAATAGGGTACGAGTGCGGTTTAGTGCATTCTAAAATCTGGTTTTAAATCCCAAGAGGCATTTTTGCTACTTTGTGTTTTCCCTTGTAATTGTCGTTTTTGTGTGTGTTATTTGGTCGACTTCGAATGCTACATTTCCTGTTGACTTTTATACCTTCTTTTAGTTCTTTGAATATGGAGCTAGACCGGATACCATGGATTCAATCTGGTGGAACGGAAAAGTTCCCTCAGGTAAACTATTAAGTTACTGTGAAGCATAGGAGTGGTGAAAGACACAGGGTTGGTATGTATTGAATGTTTTCCTTTATTTTTGAAACATTTAACTTGCTTCTATCGAAAACCGCATGAAAATTGAAGGTAAGCTGGACATGCTGCACTACCTTTTGTGAAGCACAGTTTGAAGTGTACTTTGGTCATTTTGACCTCAGAATTCAAAAAGAAGGCGTTTACTTTTAGTTTGGAAAATATTTTGGGGAAAAAAGCAGGTCAGCGAATCATCAAAGGCCCATTTTTGTGTTGCACTGCCTGGGCATGACTGATACTACATTGTGTGTATTATATGGCCAGCATAGTTATGATTGAATATTTTCGGGTAGGTATTTGTTAACAACCTTATGTAAAAATTATGGTGGTCTAGGTCCTTGTCAACATCCTAAATGTGATGTCGCAATAATGCAGTTATGTTCACATAATTATACGACTAACAGCTTAACATGTTGGCAGAAATACTCCACCATAGTATTCAACCTTCCCCTCTCTCTGGGGCGGCTCTAAATAACATGTACTGTGTTGATGAGCCGTTAAACAACATTCAATTCAATTCAATTCATCCTGTAATTGAGTTGTACTAATGATCCTAGTCTGGTTGATCTAGTGCAATCACTTAAAACACAAAGCTAAATACAAAAGCATAACGTGATCGCGGCGTGGCCTTGTGTAGAACGTCCGCCTCGCATGAGGGAGGTCGTTGGTTTCAATCCCCGGCCGAGTCGTACCAAACACTTCATAAAAATGATACCAGTATAGCCCCCTGCCTCACATTCAACATATAAACGGTAGGACCCGGTGTCAATATAATGTGACTGGGTGGGGTATCATGTCACGTGGCTACGGCGTGGTATTCCATTGTTGTAGCACTATAACGTTGAGCAGAGTTAAACAATGTCGTGATATAACTGTAATATTATCAAAAAGGGTATTAAGCCTCATATACGTACATGACGCTGACGTCTTTGCCGCCGACAAAAATGAAACGCATTTTTTCTGTCTTTATTACTCAACTATTGTAAGATGTCCAGTTTTGCAACAGTCTTAGTGTGTGAATGCTACTTTTGCAACAGTCTTAGCGTGTGATGCTACTTTTGCAGCAGTCTTGTGAAGACATACATAACCAATATTGGCATCCGTTGCTGACTTATTAGCTTGGCTTTTTCTATATACCCGTTGACGGGCATTTGTTGATTTACATATTTATAGGTTATTAGATTTGTGTTAGGATATATGCAAGAGTTTTTTTGCGTATTCTGCGCAAAAGAACGAGTGCATATATTCCAATATAAATCCAATAACCTTTTTATTTCATACGCATTTTTAAATTAGAACAATAAAATAGGTTGTAACATTTAATTTTCACCAAAATATTTATTTGAAACATCGTGGGAATTTTCCACAATGAAATCAACATTGTTTACATCACGTGACATACTTTCTTTGGCATGAACAGAAAATTGCACCAATCACGAACGAGTATACATTACACACCCAATATGACGTTATTACACGTCAACATGAGCGACTACACGTCAATATGAGCGAATATACACGTCAATATGAGCGAATATTGACGTTTCCAGTTTCACTGAAAGTAAACGGAGCTTGTTGTAAATGCGTATGGAATAAATAGTTTATATTACTACCTTATCATCCCTTATTTGTAAATAGTTTTATCTTTATATATTTACATTATTTTTTATTTACTACTTCATCTTTCATCAGTTTTTGACCTATATATGTGTCGACATGCCGTAAAAAAACATTCATTCATTCATTCATTCATTCATTTTCGAAGAAAAACAACAACTATTTTCATCATTTGAACGTCGTCGACTGTGCCTGCGTCGTCGTCTGCGTCCTTGTTAAAGTTTGCATGTAAGCTTGTTTCTCCGCAAATACTTTACATAATGGACTGAACCTTCACACATTTATTCAGCATCATTAGACACCATCATACAGCCAGGTTCTATAACTCATGCTTTTATTTTAACAAAATTATGGCTTTAAGCTTAGAACGTTTAGTTAAAGTTTGTATAGTAAGCTTGTATCTCCGAAACTACTTTACATAATGAACTGAAACTTCCAGATATCATCATTAGACAACATCATACCAGGTTCTATAACTAATGCTTTTATTTTAACAAAATGTTGGCCCCGTTTATACCTACAAACCTTGGTTAACAAGTGCAATAATTCTATACTGCAATTAAGCATAAGTATGCCCTTCAACATAGTTTCTCAATAAATAAACAAGGCCTTCAAAGTCGAGCGGCTTCACCGACAGGAGGCGCTTCTTGTTTCAAAAAGGCACAAAGCAGACGAAGTATTTACAGGAGTGCTGTGGTCTAGTGGTGGGAGTGTTGGACCCATGATCGAAAAGTCATGGGTTCGATCCCCGCCATGACCATATGTGTTGTGTCCCTGAGCAAGACGCTTTATCTGCATTGCTTAGTACTGGTTCTAACCAGAAAGACATCGAGAGTGGTTAAAATAAGAGCTTTCGTTACTATCGATATAAAATAAATAAGTTAAACTAAGTATTTACTACAACTCGATAATCCAGCTATCCCGTCAACAACAGCCACATTTTACAACATATGCACGCAGTTTCTAAACCTACTGACGATATATAACTTAGATGTTTTAAGAATACAAACTATAAACGGCTTTGACCAGCCAGGTCAAACCCCAAGACTGGAGCGTCGAATTAAGAGCTGCCAACTCAAAATTCATTTTACGCATATTCAATCACGGGTATTTTAAGAACCCGTAAATAAACCGTTACATTTAGTCGGCGCATATACACTTTTATATGACCTGAACACCTGGGTAGAGTTTTGATAAACAGTTTTGTAGTGCAATTTTGTCGTTATTTGGAGGGTTAGTTTCTCCAACATGTAGCAAAAGAACTTAATTTTAAAATTACTGATTTGTAAATATGCAAGTTATGCAGAAAACAGTATGGGACGCTGCGAGTTTAAAAAAAAATCAAGATTGCCGTGTGTCCCTTTAAACTATAATGATTGGCTGTATATAAGTATATGCTAAGTGATACTCATAGTAATTATACTTATAAAATTATTATTGTAATTATATAATTAAAGCGCATTGTGATTTTAAATGTGTTTATGGTGAGGGGGCATATAACGTTAGCTATATCCGTCCGTCCCATTACGGTTCCGCTCTATAACTAAACAAATACAAGAGGGACTACAATGAAATTTCACACAATGATAGGGGGCAATGAGACAAAGTGCAGAGTGCAAGAACCATAACTCTGTCTTCATTCAAATCAGAGTTATTGCCCTTTGTAATTTTATATTTATAATTAATGTTCGCTCTATAACTCAAAAACTGCTAGAGGGACTGCAATGAAATTTCAAACAATGATAGAGGGCAATGAGGGGGAAGTGCACTGCACAGCGCAAGAACCATTATTATGTCTTCATTTAAATTGCCCCTTGTAATGTTCGGGGTGGGGGTGGAGGGTGAAGGAAGGTGGGGGTGGGGTGGGGGGGGGGGGGGGGGTGGAGGGGGTATCCAACTAATCATCTCGCAATATGTCATTTAGATGGAGGCTTCTGCAGAAACGAGACAGTGAAATTCTAATAGTACAAATCAATGATAAAAAAAATAAAAAAAAATGTTTTCGTAAGTTACATATGTATGCGTGCTGTTCTGTTTCCTTGAAAGTCGGTTAAACGCTATCAATGTTTCCACCTTTTATACTTTTAACACATTGCGTTTTAGTAATGCCACAAGAAGCGCATGTTGCATTTAACATTCTTCTGCCTGCCATTTTTTGTTAAAATATACTGAGGATTAACATTTTCCGTAATTATCTTTTCTTTCACGCAGTAACTCATATATAATATATGATTACACTAAACTTTGTTTTTTAACATATGATCGTATTATGTTTTCATTTTCTATAGGTTTGTAAGGTTTTAGTATTTTATAAAGAATATCGCACAAACGATTTCCTTCTTGCAACCTTTTGACAAAGTACAGACATAAATATCCGCACAAGATATTCGTTTTATCTTGGTACTGGATGGTGTTGTATTTTATGTTGGGTATGTATATACGTTAAAACTTCTTTTGGTGGACTCAAGCCAAACGGATCAAAATAATACGCATTACAGTAACAAGTCAAGTTTGTACCAGGTCCAGTATAATCATCAAGATTAATAATACCACATTCATGTTTATTTTGTTTTGCCGGTAATTTGTTCTTGCTAAACACTCCCCTAAAGTTTTTAATGTCTAACCGCTTAACCCACTTTATTATGTCTATGTTAGAAATAGGCTCGTTTTTGAAAATTAACTTTTTTTTTTACGAATGGGATACTTCTATTTGGTCTAATTTGTGAGTCTACTTGTAAACCTTTGCCTACTCTCAAGCCGTTTCCCTTTCTACCTATTTGTAAACCTTTCCTTTCAAACCGCTAATAAGAGATCCAATTAAAGGAATTCTTAGTGATGCGAGCAATCCAAGAAATGCCCCATCTTGCTGTTGATTCCTTGTCAGTTTAATAGGGCAGCAACCTTTTGACTTTATTATCTTTTGTCTTTGCGATGGTGTTAACACACCTGATTTAAGAAGTGCTTGTTTATTGCCGCTAGGGATAGTTACCATTCCATTTCAGAATAGTTTACCGATTCCAATACTTGCTAGACCACTAAGTGCTCCTTTTGCCAGAGGTCCTAATATATTTGAAGCGAGTCTAGCAACTGTCGGTAATATTGTTTTAGTCAACAAACCAGCTAATACACCTAAAAAGCCTCCATTCTTGGACTGATATCTCATCTGTTACTTTGATATATTCACATCCAATCCATATCCGTTGGATTTAGCTTTGTTTATATTATTAATCTGAGTAGCTGTCAACAACAAAGGAAAATCCCCAGTTAGTTGATTATTCTTCAACCTAAGCGTTAATTCACTTTGGTTTTCATATGCTTTTGCCAGACTTCGTTTCTGACCATCTGTCAAATCTATCGAATACTTTACGTAAGTCATATATATTATAATTTAGATTAAATTATTACCAATTCATTTCCGACAGTATCAATAAATAAACATCTTCTTCATAGAGAACCAGAGTATAAACTTTATAATTAGCCGCAGGAGGTATATTTAGTTTATATCTCAAATTTAGTTGTTTTGGATCAACACTGACTTCATCACCTGTGTAACTTAAATCGAAATATATCATTCCACAAAGCGTTTGAATACATTGAGTAAAGTTCCAGGGTTTTTATCATTTTGTTTGTAAGAATAATTAATAACATCTCTAAATATTCTTATAATATTATCATGGCTGTATTCAGTTTCTGGATAAAATACACCGTTTCCAACTTCCAGTCTAGCTCATTGTATATAGCGATTAGTATTAGTATGATTTACCTTAAACGTATCCAAAAGATGAGGATTTTGTGTTTGAGAAGAACTCTTGTCTGCCCTTTGCAATACACAAAAACATGTTTTGGATTTTTAACACCAGCTGTTATTCTAAATACATATTCGGTTGCTTGGGTACTTCTGCTTTCTTATATCATTTCACGAAGATAAGTCCATCTTGTTGATGTCATATGATTTGACATAACGTAAGCCAAACCATCTGAGTTAAATATCATTTTAAGTATCCACAAAACTAATTTATTAATAACCACCCGGCCATCATCATCAGCAGCTTTGAAAATTAGCACATCATCAGCCGCCTCTTGCAAGCTAATCTGAATTTGACCTGGAGGCAGCATGTTTGTTTCCAAACCTTCAAAGAAGGAATATTTGTTTAATGGAATTATAGAATCAACTTTTTTATTAGTTATGATTAAAGCATGATTACTAGCAAAACCCTGATTATAGGTATCTTCGTTCTTTCGAGATTCTGCCACAGCCGTATTATCCAAATACAATTATTCGTTTGTTCCGGTTGTTTTCGCATAATCGTCAGACATTTCAAGCAAACTATTAACGTTAACAAATCTTTGAAGATTATTTCCATCATAAACTGTTTTTCCATTTTGCTTTACTTGCATTTGATCAATCAATGAAGCTGCATCATTAATTAGAATAATTTCATCAGCGGCTGCAAAAGCAACTCCATCGAGAAGCTAGTTTACTTGAAAACTGATTTCAAAAAATGCGTTATACCAATCAAAGTAAGAACTTCTATCATTTAACGTAAATTGATAGCCACTTTTCATTTGTCTAGTATTATTTCCAGGTCTAGTTATGGGGGTATCTAACTGAATATGTACATATACATATCTAGTATTATATTTATCACTTCGAAACGTCTATGTATACTAGTAATTAGATTAAATTAATCGTTTAATTCTCGCATGAATTCCTCTTCCGGATAGTAATCTGTTAATTTTTGCATTTACATCTTCTTCAATTATATTATCAGCCTCAACATCTTTTGTGGCAGCTTTTGTAAGTTCTTTTAAAATTATCTCACCCTTTGGTTTAGGTTTAATAACCGAAACTAATTTATCAGCAGCCATTTTACCTACTTCATCTCCAATTTTTTAGAACCACACTCTATGATTTGTTTTGCAGCCGTTTCTAATGCTTTTTTGCCTGCTGTTTTTACAGACTCACTTAATATTTTTGATCCAATTTTTGAAAAAAATGTCAAATATACCAGCTCCAGTTAATCGATCAACTTCAGTATAGGTTCCCATACTAGTATCATAAACTTTTTTTAATCGCGTCATATAACATAAGTTACTCAACTTGCATTACATTAATTCTTTCAAAACAAATCGAAAGGATGTATGAACTCCGTTGAGATTAATAATTTAACCGGAGAAATAGGTTCATCTCTGAAAGGATATGACCTCGTACGATCAGCTGTACTTATTTCATAAATAACATCCCCGTATGATCCATCAACAATATAATTACTTATCAAGTCACAGTGGATATATAAAGTATCAATAGAATGTGTTATGTTTGGTACTACTGTACGAAATTTAGTTTCTCTAATAACCGCATCTTTGTCAAAAATGAGATATAGGGTCCTATAGAAACCACAGCGTCCGAGCGCAATGGCATCGTAGGTCTGTACTGCAAACAAGGACTTGAAAATACAATGAAAGGGACAAAAAACAACAGAAAGGGTGGTGAAGACAGGGTTACCGACTTGGAACGGTCAGTAGGCAATAAGGCCTACTGGTTAGCTTGAATCAATATATTATATGCGCACAATCCTCGCTATTATCCTGTCTTCAACGCCCAAATAGACAAGTCAGTGTAAACAAAACTACATCCCATCAAACGGAATTCTCTAACAATAAAGTCCACATCCTGAGAAACTAACTAAAGAAACACATACAAAATAATAGACATCTCAGGATGTATCCAGAATCGTACTGAACAACCATAGTAGTTCCAGCTAAAAAGAAAACCAATCTAGGGTACGACCAGAAAACCCGAGGGACGAAAGCTCATGCACCCACCTCCCTTAGTTGGGGTTTCAGTAGGTACAATCATAGAGTCCCAAGAGCGTAATGACTGACTGTAGAGGGGTCAATCACTAAACATGCAGTGCGCTGTTGTACCTTTCCAGTATATCCTCGTTACGGCGGTAGAATTTAGAGAAAGATCTACGTAGTTTGTGATAACGAAAACCCTGCTGAAGAAGTTTACTTGTAATAACTTGATTTCGATCATTGAAGTCTATAACATCATTACACGCTCTAGCAAATCGAATGAGCTGGGAGATATACACTCCGTATCAGGTGGCACGAGGTACATCTCCATCCAGGTGTGGATAGTTAACGATGTTAAAATTGAAATCATCTCCCTTATCATAGATTTTAGTATGAATACAATAATCATTTGAAATCGAGAGATGAAGATCGAGAAATGTTGCTACTGTATCCGAACTGTTGGCTTTATTCAACGTGAGCTCTGGTGGATAAATGTTAGTAACCATATGAGCAAAGAACAGATTAAACCCAATCAAAGTGTGAATGTTTGATTCCCTCAAATCAAGCATAAAGTTGTTATGAATGGTAACTAAACATTTGAAACTTGATAAATCAAATTCAATTTTTATCGGGACAGGCGAGTCATCAGTCAAATCACCGTTTACAGTCAAAGTTTCTTTTATATAATTATCAATATCAGCATAACTGTAATTTCCATTTGTAAAAAATAATTGCTTTTGGAGTTTTATCTTTTCCGGTGTGATACCTTATCACTTTGTTATTAAAATCCTCGCTAATATTATACCACGAGTAAGTCATAGAATTAATCTTATCGAATCCAATACCATACTGTTTGTTCTTGTCTAATATCAATGGTCTATCAAATACAGTTGTAAAATTACTCGGTGTATTTGAGCTATTAATTAATGCAGCTCTTTCTGATGATAATACAATTTTTTGTTCCATTATACATATAAGTAGATAAAAGTAATCACTTTTGTAATACAGCTTAAAACTCGATTTTTCAACATTAAAAACTTGAGTATTTTCATGTTTATGATTGGAAAGATGGTCCAAAATGAGAATTCGGAAGATATGCTTCAAATGTTCCTTTTAGTATTCGTTTACCATTTTCTATTTTTGGTTGAGCGTGTGACTTGTCAATACTCTAACTTATGCCAAACAAACTAAACGTTTCCATGCCCATGTCTGTATTTGCAACTGCATATGTTTCAACTACATAACATCCGGGATTTACAATTATTACGCCACCACCATCAGGATTTTTTGTAAAATATTCTCCACTGTTTATAAATGGATTGGTTACAAAATTAAACGCTATGCTGAGAAATAAGCTTTTACTGGACCATCTTTCAAGCGGTTTTTGCGTTGGATACCATATATACAGTGTTTTTATCACAACAGGGGAGTATACAAAGGTATCTTGTGTATTGCTTTTTCCATCTTTTGTATATTCAAACAGTAGAATCTGTCCTACATTTTCTACTTTCACATTTAAACCGTAAATTATACCAAGAAGTGCTGTTTGACGAATATCAGACTTTTTATTATGCTCTTTAAGAGAAGCTATTTCATTATCAAAGGCTTTGCTTATTTCTCCTGGGTAGCTTTTAGTTGCTTTGAAACATCATCACTAGCAGTCTCAAGTTGATCAGTGTCAACCAGTTTGTTCAGAGCAGTCTCCAGCGACTTACCATCAACCAGTTTCTTTTTGATGTCTTCAAACTCTTTGTTGATATCGTCAACGTTAGTGCTTGTCTGCCCATTTAATATTTTTATTTGAGTTATTTCAGCAGCAAAAGTAGTTCTCATTTGTGTTGTAGAATCAGCAATAGCAGCTTCAAGTTTATTGTTATCAACCATTTGTTTATTGATTTCTCCAATCCGTGTATTAATATTTTGAACACCAGATCTTATTTGTTCACCTAATTTCTTGTAGTTTTCGCTATCAACTTCCTAATCATCTTCTTTTTTTCTAACTCTTTCAAAGCATCACCTAGACATTTTATTTCAATTTCATCTTTCAAACCATTTTGAATTTCAACCATTTTCTCACGGTTTGTTTGTAATTGCTTTTGTATCAGACTTATTTTATCACCAACACCTGTTGTCAAATTGTTCATCATCTCTGGAATTTTATCAATATAATAATCACGTATGATTTATTTTATTCTTTTTTGAGTAAATTGCCTTGTTGCTACATCATCTGCTTTTTCTTGATTGCTAACATTGATAATTTTATTTTTATCCATATCAAGATCACTTCTCAAAACATTTTTCTGATTTTTACCCTTGTGAAGATAATTAACCAGGTGTTTATCTTTTGCATACTCAGACAGCACAATACCAAAATTTTGTAATATTAACACTGCCAGTAGTAACTTCCTCGCCAAGATCGTTAAAATGTCCCATTATATATAATATATTACATTAAATTTCACCGTTGAAGTTACGCCTTACTAACTTTCTAGGACGATCGAGATACAGAAAGTTATACTGTTTGTCAGTTGCTTTTCTGTACTGATTTTTGCTAGCACCCTGTTCGTTGGAAAGAATACCCAGCTCACGATTAACTGGAGTCGCGAAGAAGATGTAGTGAGAACAGTTCAAACGAATATCTTTAGGAGGTTTGTAATAGGATTGTGAGAAGTAAATTACACAACAATTCTTATGCCTGCCTTGGATGAAATAATTGACAATATCATTTTGGTTACGCTCGCAAACATAATCATCAAAAATAGCTAACTTTTGAGTATCAGAGTCCAAATCATTCACAGGGATAACTTGATCATTCGAACACTCCATTATATCTTCGACTGGAATTTCATTCTTTTTTGCTATCTTTTCAAGTTTTTGCGACAATACCTGGTCTTTGACTGTTTCAAGTTTTTAGCAAACAAATAAATCTCGTCATAGTAAACTAAAGGTTTCTGCAACATGTGAACTAATGTGATTGTCTTGCCAGATCCTGAATTACTGCATATAAGCATCCTAAAACAACAGTCTGGCATGAAGTTCCATATCTGTTTGAAATTACCGTTGTCTGTCTTCATATCGTAGTTTGGAATTTCCATTATAATAATATACTTGGATCATATTATCTGACCTACTAGTATAATGTCTAAAGTTTATTGCGGAATAAAAACAATCCCATTTGGGAAAAAACTCGGAACAGAAGCAGAATGTTTCAAAACTAATCAAGTCAGATATTGTGGTTTGGTTAAAGTAGTCAAAGATGTACAAAAAACAAAAGAGGCACCACTTAAACCTTTTACACCTAGAGCAAAAAAGCCTTGAAGCATATCAGGAACCGACAAGCAAGCCATACAACTGTTTCACCTTGCAACAGGGTTGGAAATAAATGGTTTGAAAAAGCAACTAGCCAACAAAATAAGAACAGCAAAAGAAAAGACAAAGCTTAGGGCTAAAATAGCACGCGCGGAAAAACAACAAGCACTAGCCCATGCCAAATTAAACAAAGCACCAGCCAAGAAAACAACCAAAAAATAAATCCTGCAGTGAGCGATGTTAATAGGCTGACCCATATCTAGGACAGCCTATTAACATCGCTCACTCAGAGTGGTGTTAATCCCCAGTAGGCTAATCTCTTCAGTCTGCTGATGAAGTCCTTAGTACTAGGACGAAAGCTCCAGGTTAGCTTTCAATTTAATTTGTGTTGGATATTAAAAAGTTTAAATATGACATTTGATTATGAACAATTCCACACAGTTAAACTTTCACCAAAATCTAATTATTATTATAATGAAAGTAATTAAAAGCAAGGAAGAATTATTTAGTTACTTAACTCGACAAGCGGCGGCATATAGACTTAGTTATAAATTATGCGGTAGAATTAACATGGGGTTACAAATCACAAGCGGGATAATTGGTTGCACTGCCGGATTGGTATTAATCCCTGCATTCGTTGGAGCAATTCCCCCAATAATTGCGGTTTTGATGAACAAAACTAAAATAGCAGAGTATTTTTTTTATTCAAACCATACCATAGGAGTTTCAAACAACTTCTTCCATATGTGCAAACATCTAATATATCGGATGGGGAGATAATATCATCATGCTTTTCTAAAATACTCCATCTGCAGCAAAATGATAGTTTTACTGAACCTCTAGAAAGGTATATTGAGACGTATAAGTTAAACGGCTACTAAACCAGTTATTTTTCAACTTGTTTCCATATGGCATCGTACTTGTCTCTAGTAGATTTTGTCTTAATTGGCTTTGTTTCTTTTTTTATTTCTAATAACTCGAATATCTTCTGAAAAATGTAATTAAATTTATTTACTCTTTTTCGGCCTCCTATCTTATCTAAAAAATGTACAGTCTTGTAAAACAAATCCTCAAATCTCTGCTTATCTACTGGGGATAAATTGTACCCTCCCAAAAGTTTTTCTAAATGATATCTTCTGTGATAAACGCTCTTCGTGCGAACTCCCCGATAATCTGCAACAAGAGCATATCCATTGTGAGTCCCACATTCAAAACAAATACGTTCTCCGTTGAAAACCCTGCAAGTACTATTACAATTTGCACATGCATACGTGCAATTATAGCAAAGTTTGTACCCAACACAATCTTTACAATGTGTCATTTTGCTGACTATGTAAAACAAACAGCAATCCATACAAAATTCAGAAGAATCAAAAACACCTAATAATCTCTTACAATATTTACAGTTCATCTTATAATATACTATTAATATTATTTATTTAATTAATACTTAAAAGATTAAGAATAGCATAATATTATATGGTATACACAGATGATATAGAAAGTCTCAGGAAAGATTGTGAGAAGCAGGCTTTGTTAGTTGATTTTGAGGGTACAAATAAAATTGACAGAGAACTATTAATTTTTGCAAACTTTAATCGCTGAGCCCGATACTTATAGTTAGTTATCGGTGGTACATTTTCAATTTCTTTTGTTTTCTTACTTAATTTTTGATTCGGTGGTTCCACTACTCCACATAAAAGGCTCTGGGTATTGTTTAACCACTCATAGGATATGTTGTCTGCTTTTTATACGCAGGCTTCATAACCGCTGCTCCCAACTAAATTCCATTATGTTTATTTCGCTCTTCGGGGCATTTCATTTTATTAGATACTGGGACCATACGCCGTACGACATGGGGATTACGTTAAAGAATGATAACTCCATGTCCACCGCCATATGCATGCCATCTTCGGAATGGTTAACTTTTGTGCTGTTGATTTTATGAATATTGAGTTCTGCTCAACCCGGGGCTAGAGGGCGTGAGCGGTAGCTAGCATATTTCACTACCACTCATGAACAGTCTCAATCAAACCGAGACTGCAATATTTCGTATGTGTCGTGCTCGGCCGTTTCCAAAGGTCCATTATCATAGTCTTTTTTTATAGCACAGTGGCGTTGCTTGTGCAGTGTGGCGGCGGTAAAATGTCTCCCCGCGCTTGCAATCAGTACTGTTATTCATTCGATCTTTGGAGATCGCTGAGCCCGATACTTATAGTTAGTTATCGGTGGTACATTTTCAATTTCTTTTGTTTTCTTACTTAATTTTTGATTCGGTGGTTCCACTACTCCGGCCGATAAAAGGCTCTGGGTATTTTTTAACCACTCATAGGAAATGTTGTCTGCTTTTAATACGCAGGCTTCATAACCGCTGCTCCCAACTAAATTCCATTATGTTTATTTCGCTCTTCGGGGCATTTCATTTTATTAGATACTGGGACCATACGCCGTACGACATGGGGATTACGTTAAAGAAGGATAACTCCATGTCCACCGCCATATGCATGCCATCTTCGGGATGGTTAAAATTTTGTGCTGTTGATTTTATGAATATTGAGTTCTGCTCAACCCGGGGCTAGAGGGCGTGAGCGGTAGCTAGCATATTTCACTACCACTCATGAACAGTCTCAATCAAACCGAGACTGCAATATTTCGTATGTGTCGTGCTCGGCCGTTTCCAAAGGTCCATTATCATACTCTTTTTTTATAGCACAGTGGCGTTGCTTGTGCAGTGTGGCGGCAGTAAAACGTCTCCCCGCGCTTGCAATCAGTACTGTTATTGTGTCGTGCTCGGCCGTTTCCAAAGGTCCATTATCATACCCCTATTTTAAGGATTTGACTGAGAAGATTATAACTGACTCTCAAAAGATAAAACTCCCATGGAAAATAAGAAAACATGATATCAAATGGGTAAAAAGCTTGTGCAACAAAAAGATCTCACTAGCAACTAGAGGCCCAGCAGATATTAATTTCTTTAATTACTACTTTGCTGAGTTATTACGGGAGGGATTGATACTATTTTTTATGCTGGTAAATTAATTAATTATAACTTAAAAATCACTTATTATCAATGAGTGTAAAAGAAATTGAAAAATCCCCGAAACATATAGTAAGGGTTTCTCTATGGGTATGTAGATGAAAGCTGGCCCCTCGCTCAGCTTAATCTGACGCAAGAAACAGTCACAGAATTCTTCAAGATGGAATTTAAAACACCGGCGGTTTTAAATTGAGTGTTGCTTTGAGAATGACTTTCGCTAGATTGGGAGGAAACAAAGAAGAAGGTTTCTATACTATATACAAAACAGCTTACTTTGTGTCAAAGGCAGAAATAATCTTAGGTGAAAACGATATCAAAGGAGCTTAGATACAGTAACTCTTGAAATTATGGAAATAATGGAGAGTGGATGTAGGGAGGAAGTAGATGGGTAAGCGATTCAGTAATGCGCATTATATAAATAGGGTGAAGTATAAACCTTTGAGGGGTAGCTCTTATATTGAAGTTACCAAAAGAACCCTAAAAAAAGAAATATAAAAAGATCGGACAGGGAAAGTAGCATTCAAGGAGGACAGTCAAACACAAAACACAGAAACAAACACGCAAACAGACAAACAAGAAGGCAAAAGCAATATAAAATGCAAACGACATCAGAAACACAAAAGGGTTGACAATAGGGCTACCGTCTTGAACGGTCAGTGGCAAAGTAGGTCACTGGGGTTTAAACCAGTTATAGGGTGCACCAAACCTCACACTTACTCTACTGTCATCCATTAAAACAGGACAGTGTAAATAAGAAATCCCCGCCATGATCTAATCTCAATCAATAAGGCAGCATCAATATGCAATATAAGTAAAATACAAATATGATCGTGTAAATATAATACAAAAAGCAAAAGCATAGAAAGCCACAATGAAGGTACTCAATGACTTGGCAGAAGCCAGAGCAGTAGGAAGAATAAACCATTAAGTGCACGACAAGAAAGATCATAGACAAAATTCAAACGCCACCGTCCCAAAGGGCTTTAGGTAGGCATCATCATTGGGTCCCAGCCTGTCCGGTCATCGTACAATAAAGAGGAAAGCATAATGGCTAACTGTAAACGGGTCCACCACCAAGCATGCAGTACGTTGCAAAATGATAGGGTCATAACCTCTTTTGATAAACTTTTCAACAAGTTTAACAAAGATAGTATGAAAGTGATCATGACCAAGAATCTTACGAAGTTTATAAATCACATTACCATAGAAGTCAGGTTGTGATAGTCCTTGTGTAGAAGAGTTCTTAAATTACTTTTAATTTGAAAAAAGAACAGGGTAACGATAATACAATTTTGCAAAGGTTTTACGAAGTTTATGGTAACGGTAACCCTGATTGAGTAACTTTTTAGTTAAACAAAGGTTACGAATATTAAAGTCCTCAACTCGAGTACAAGCTCTAGAAAACGAATAAGTTGAGACACATACACCCCATACGAAGGGGAACATCCCATCAAGTGGGATAATAACAATGTCAAAATTAAAATCATCTCTTTGTCATAGATTTTGCTAATTATTTACCATTTTCAATCGAGAGATCTAAATCAGAAAAGAAGCGTTATTATCAGATATATAAGCTTTGTTAAGCTGAAGTTCTTAAATATAATTAACCATAGTTGGAAAGAAAGGGTTGTCAATGTTCAATATGTCATCCAGATACCGAGAGGTGTCATTAAAGGCTTCAATACATCTGCCTGGGTATCTGGTGAAAGACTCAACATGAACTCCCTTTCATAGCAAAATAAGAACAAATCTGCGACAAGTGGTGCACAGTCGTATCCATAGGGATACCATCAATTTGTCTATAAACGGTAGGTTCCATACCTGACAAAAATTATCTAATAGGAAGAGGAGTGCTTCACAAACTTCATAGCAAGTCCACATAGTATAATTGTCCAAACTCCCGTTAGTAAAAAACGCTTTTATATTATTGCATGCCAAAAATGTAGTATTTTCTAGAGAAATTAGCTTGTCTTTAATAAGGTGATGTGGTAATGTTGTATATAGTGTAGAGAAGTCATAAGTGCTTAATGATGAAACTTGACCTTTATTGAAAATTTTATCAAGAAAGTCTCCTGAATTTTTATAGACCAAAATAAATTATTGCCTGAGGTTTAATAAATATAATAAATAAAAAGATGACGAGTGCTTCAGATGGTGTCATTAGGCATATAAATTTCAGCAGCAGCAAATTTAGAAAGAATAAGAAAGTATGAAAAGCACATTGTTGATCTTAATAACAGTGGAATTACCTTTTCTGTAACATTAAAGCAAATTCCCAAAATAAAAAAACAAAAACAATATTTGTTTAATATATTTGGATATGAAAAAAGTGGGTGTATCCTCTATACATATCAAAAAATAAAGTAAAAGAAGAATGCGATATGCTTTAAATTGTTGAAGAGAAAAAATCATATGTATGGATAAAGGATTTTAAACCGGTTGATGTTTAATCAAACATTATACGAAGGAAAAGTGGTTTTGCAAACATGCCTGCAATGCTTTACATTAGAAAAAGTCTTGGAAAAACATAAACCTGATTGTCTTTCATTGAATGGCAAGCAAGCAATAAAAATGCATTTTGCGAGTGAAAAGGTTTTCTTTTAAAAACTACGGCAGGCAATTAATGGTTCTATTTGTTATATATGCTGACTTTGAAGCAATAACGGAAAAAACATCTTCAGCTTCAAATAATCAAAAAAAAACTCGTATACAGATGCATATCAACAACATACTGATTATGGTTATGAATACAAGGTTGTCTGCTGCTATGATGACAAATATTCTAAACCGGTTGTAACATACAGAAGACCAAATGCTGTTTACAAGTTTTTAGAACAAATGATAGAGGAAGAAAAATATTGTAAAAAACAGCGAATACGTGTTTTAAGAAAGATTTGACAATGACAGCAAAAGAAGAAAAAGAATTTAGGACAGCCGAAAAATGTCATATTTGCATGAGCGATATGTGATGTGTGATAGAGCAGTTAGAGATCATTGCCACATAAATGGAAGTTAAGAGGAAGTGCTTATGATGCATGCAATCTCAGTTTCAAACAAAACTAAAAAAATGTGTGTTTCATTACTTGAGAGGCTATGACGCTCACTTTTAATGCAGCACATCGGAAAGTTTAAAAAAAGCGACAAATGTTATACCAAATTACATGGAAAGGTATATGGCTTTCATGTTGGTGCCCAATTTGCGTGTTATAGATAGTTTCCAGTTTATGTCTCAGTCCACTCGATAACTGTGTGAAAAACATTCCGTTGTTTAAATATATCTCTCAAGATACTTGATGAAAAGATAGAACTTTTGGAAGAGAAAAGAATTTACCCCGTATGATTATATGGGTAGCTTTGAATGCTTCAATGAAAAAATAATTAACTGAAAAGAAAAGTTTCTACTCCAGTTAAATGATGCAAATATCTCAGATGAGATTATGAGCATACAAAAAATATGGAAGACGTTCAAGATCAAAAACATGGGAGAATATCATATCTGTATTTGAAAAGTGATGTTTTATTGCTAGCTGATGTTTTTGAGAACTTCAGAATATGGTGTTTTGAGTATTATCAAATTAGATCCTGACATTACTCAGTAGTCCCGGTTATCTTGCCTGCCTGTTTAAAAACGCTGGGAATTAACTTGACTTGATTACTGATATTGATAATATCTGTTTGTAGAGAAGGAATGAAGGTCCCGACAACCACTCATCTTTTATATTTAGGACTTCCGGAGCAAGAGGATAATCATTATGCAAGTCCAGTTACTCTTCTGGTATTCAAGATCACACTCCAACAATATATTAATCAAAAAATACCACTACTTACAAATTTATCGACCATTTAAAATTACCAGTTGGTAAAAGGCTGACACATCGCCCACCCGTACAAGTTGATAGCATCAAGATACATTAAATAATTAATCTGGGTTTACTACAATCATATGTTTTCCTTATCTTCATTATTAGCATTTGGATACTCTTGTCCGACACAAATCAAACTCTTAACACCACCTCACTGCAAAAA
>JAWPHD010010114.1:10000-97008 GCA_037043455.1 Cyrtodaria siliqua | reverse complement strand
ACCAAACTTCATATACTCATAACAACTGATGACCTTATGTCCCTCTACATCACCCATCATTGATCACCTAATTTATTACAGAATTATGGCCCTTTGTTTGACTTAGAATTTTCAACTCTAATATTGTATAATGACATGTTAACACGTACGTCAAAGTTTTTTGTTATGTCCATTTCTCCAACACCAGATGCCTTAGAGCTTTCAAACTTTACAAATGTTGATAACTACATGACAGCGATATGTTTCAGTGAAAAGTGGGTCAATATGAATTACCTTGACCTACCTTGGGCACTTTGTTAATTTACATTGAAGTTTTACATTGAAGTTTTTAGCAGCCAGCAGAGCTTATGGGATGCCAAGTTGTCCCTCATCCGTCTGTCCGTCGTTAACTTTTGACTCGTTAAGACGATAGGGCCATCATTTTTAATTTGATCTTTACCAAATTTTAACAGATTGTTCATATCAATGAAAGATCGATAACCAGCCAGATCGGACCAGTAGCGGAGGTATGGCCCTTAATTTAGTTAAAAATGCTATATTTTGCCTCGATAGGGCCTTCATTTTTGATCCGAACTTGTTAATATCAATGAAAGCACAGACAAGTTCGAAAAACAGCCAGATTTGACCAGAAACAGCAGAGTTGTGGCCCTTGATTTCATTATTGCCTTGTTAATTCGATAGGGCCTTCATTTTTCATCTGATCTTTACCAATCTTTACCAGATTATTTTTTTTATTTGTATTATATATTCTTTTAATTTTTATTTTTTATTTTTTTTAATACATATTTTTTTTTAATATTTTTTATTTATTTTTTTAATATTTTTTTTAAATTATTATTATTATTTTTGTTAACGCCGTGTTGGATTTGACGAAACTTAGCAGTAAAGCAATGCTATGATTTGTAGTTGTGCTATTGCGTTTTTTTTCGGTTCGTTGGCTTTTGATGGAGTTACGGCCCCTTGACATTTTTACTTTAAATATTTTGTCGGCGCTACTCCTCCAAAACGCCTTGTTGGATTTCGACGAAACTTGGCAGATAGCATCTGTAAGATATCTAGATTGTGTGCATATCGTGCGATTGTTCCAGTTCCTGATTTTTGACGAGTTATGGCCATTTCAATTTTTACTTTAAATTTCTTGTCTACGAAATTTGGCAGGAAACCTCAGTATGAGGTCTGTTGTGCAAAGCGTGGTATATCAATGAAATGTTGGACAAGTTCGAAAACCAGCTAGATCTTGTTAATAATGACAGAGTTATGGCTTGATTTGTTGAAAAATGCTATATTGTATTTTGCTTTGTTAAATCTGTAGTTACTTCATTTTTTATCTGATCTTTACCATATTTGTTTAGGTACCCCACAGACTAGACATGGCAGACGTAGTGCCCATGATTACCACGTGAGCGATCTAAGGCCATCCTAGCACTTTGTTTTTGCAAAGTTTTAAAAGAAGTACTGATGGGAATTTTATGTCGACAAATAAGGGCCTCTTGTTTCACTTTAATAGTCATTTTTAGCTCTACTGATCAGAGATCAGCAGAGCTTATGCCGTGGTGCGGCGTCCGTCGTCCGTCCGTCCGTCTGTCCGTAATTTTTTTTTTGTAGCGACTACTCCTCTGAAACTACTGAATGGATTTTCATGAAACTTTACAGAAATGTTGCCCATGAAGTCTAGTTGATCCTAGCAAAAATTCATGTTGATGTAAAATCCAAGATGGCCGCCAGATCTAAAAATAGGTTTTTAAAAAACAAGTTTGTAGCGACTACTTCATGAAAACTATAAGTGTTATTGATATGGGACTTTTCTAAAATGATCAGCATGACATGATGTTGGTCCTTGTCGAAAATCGTTTTGATTCGACGTTAAACATGGCTGCCAGCGGCCATCTTTGTTTACATAGATTTATATAATGAAAACTTGTAGCGACTATTCCTCTGAAACTACTTGACGGATTTTCATGAAACTTCACAGGAATGTTGCTCTTGATGTCTTATTGATCCTAGAAAAATTTCAGGTCGGCCGGAAATTCAAGATGGCCGTCACAGCTAAAAATAGATTTTTAAAAAATAAGTTTGTAGCGACTACTTCTTGAAAACTATAAGTGATATTGATATGGGACTTTTTCTAAAATGATCAGTATGACATGATGTTGGTCCTTGTCAAAAATTGTTTTGATTCAACGTTAAACATGGCTGCCAGCGGCCATCTTTGTTTACATAGAGTTATATAGTAAAAATTTGTAGCGACTACTCCTTTTAAACTACTTGGCAGATTTTCATGAAACTTTACAGGAATGTTGCTCTTAATGTCTAATTGATCCTAGCAAAATTTCGGATCGGCCAGAAATTCAAGATGGCCGCCACAGCTAAAAATAGATTTTTAAAAAAGAAGTTTGTAGCGACTACGTCTTGAAACTATAAGTGATATTGATATGGGACTTTTTGTAAAATGATCAGCATGACATGACGGTTATCAGAGTCAAACATTATTTTGATTCGAGGTTAAACATGGCTGTCAGCGGCCATCTTTGTTTACATAGAGTTATATCATGAAAACTTGTAGCGACAACTCCTCTGAAACTACTTGACGGATTTTCATGAAACTTCAAAGGAATGTTGCTCTTGATGTCTAATTGATCCTAGCAAAATTTCAGGTCGGCCGGAAATTCAAGATGGCCGCCACAGCTAAAAATAATTTTTCATAAAACAAGTCTCTAGCGACTACTTCCTGAAATCAAAATCAATCAGTAGAGCTTCAAGGTCATTGACCTCTTGTTTAAAAATGTAAACCTTTTTAGCTCGACTGATCAGAGATCAGCAGAGCTTATGCCGTGGTGCGTAGTCCGTCTGTCTGTCCGTCTGTCTGTCCGTCTGTCCGTAAACTTTTTTTGTAGCGACTACTCCTCTGAAACTACTGAATGGATTTTCATGAAACTTTACAGAAATGTTGCCCATGAAGTCTAGTTGATCCTAGCAAAAATTCATATTGATGTGAAATCCAAGATGGCCGCCAGATCTAAAAATAGGTTTTTAAAAAACAAGTTTGTAGCGACTACTTCTTGAAAACTATAAGTGATATTGATATGGGACTTTTTCTAAAATGATCAGCATGACATGATGTTGGTCCTTGTCGAAAATCGTTTTGATTCGACGTTAAACATGGCTGCCAGCGGCCATCTTTGTTTACATAGAGTTCTATATTGAAAACTTGTACCGACTACTCCTCTGAAACTACTTGATGGATTTTCATGAAACTTCACAGGAATGTTGCTCTTGATGTCTAATTGATCCTAGCAAAATTTCAGGTCGACCGGAAATTCAAGATGGCCGCCACGGCTAAAAATAAATTTCCAAATACAAGTTTGTAGCGACTACTTCTTGAAAACTATAAGTGATATTGATATGGGACTTTTTCTAAAATGATCAGCATGACATGATGTTGGTCCTTGTCAAAAATCGTTCTGATTCAATGTTAAACATGGCTGTCAGCGGCCAACTTTGTTTACATAGAGTTATATAATGAAAACTTGTAGCGACTATTCCTCTGAAACTACTAGACGGATTTTCATGACAATTCACAGGAATGTTGCTCTTGATGTCTCATTGATCCTAGCAAAATTTCAGGTCAGCCGGAAATTCAAGATGGCCGCCACGGCTAAAAATAATTTTTCAAAAAACACGTCTGTAGCGACTACTTCCTGAAATCAAAATCAATCAGTAGAGCTTCAAGGTCATTGACCTCTTGTTTATTTCTAATAACAGGTAACAGACGAGGCAATTGAAAACCCACTGTGCACCAAAATCAAAGAAGGAGAAGATATACAATACGACAGACATGCTGCTACCTTGTTTAAGTTTAATGGTAACAGATACCATCAGCTGAATCTACTTGTTGCCACTGTGCCTCAGGATGACATATTTACCTCCACTCCTTGTGAATCTTCCATGACTAAAATAACTACCCGTTGTCCGATTTGTAGAAAACTATGTTCACAAACTGCCATCGAGGAGGGATCTGCTGAGGAAATTGAAGAGTCTTCTTCACTTACACAGACAATTACCGTGAACATGACACAGACTTCATGCACTTGCATGAATAATACAAGCTCAAAACATAGTGATGAAGAACACTTGGAAATGGGGAATAGTTTAAAATCACGCAAAACTGGCAGGGATATAAAAAGGCAAAAAGGAGAAAAACATTATTATAAATGTGAAACATCGGAAAAAACTTTGACAAAACCTGGGTGTAAAACATACATTTTGTTTTCAACTGGTAATCACGACACGATAGGTGTCCATGAAGTGTCTGAAGAAAAATTGACGGAAATTAGCCAAACATTCCATGATTTAGAAAATGAGCATTATGTGGCAAGTTACCCCGGCCTGGACATTTTTGATCACAGGTTTTTTATCGGGGACTGTTATATCACAGGTCTGTGTCTGTCACAAGATAATAGGTAGGATTTCAACTATGTGTAACCTGCGTAGCATGGCAGACACTTACGGATCACTTGGTCTGTCATCCATCATCTTTCGTATCCCGTCCCACTTTAACCTGCAACCCAACCTTGGGCATCTTATTATTATTAGTTTTTGACCTATTTTCATAAAAGTGCACACACATCTTCATCTTACCTCAGCGAAGTGCTTCAAACATGTCCAATAACTCTGACTTTCATTTTGGTAGAGTAATGCCCCTTTTAATAAAAACTTTAACCTGAAATTATCCAAGCTCATAACTGACCAAAACTTGAAAAATGTTTGACCTATGTTCATGAAACTTCACACACTCATCTTACCCAAAGAAATGTTGATGCACATGTCCAATAACTGACTTTTATTTTTGCAGAGTTATCCCCTTTTTCATAAAACTTTAACCTGCAACCTAACCTAGCCCATAACTTGGAAAAATATTGACCTATGGTCATGAAACTTAATACGTTGCCTCCTTATCAATTATCCAATGTATAATTTTGCCGCTTTTTTTAAACTTTAACAACTGAAAAAAATCTGCTCAATAATTCATGAACGATTGCACCCCCTTGTCTTCTAACTTTATAGTCAGATTGTGCTTTCTGAATTAATCACACAGCAGGCGACACACGTGTTCCGTGGAACATTCTTGTAGTTAATCATGTTGAGTTGGATCTTCTGTGTCATACTTTTTCTGTAAATGCTGAACGACCTCTCAGAATCTAGGGATGGGCCGTTTAGACTGTGAAAATTGAAATGAATTTGTGTTCATCTACATGTTATCGTGGGTTATTTAGCACCAACTCGGGTTGGTGGGGACTGATACATAGGAATCCAGGAACCATGCCCCACTCTTGCTATCAAATACATCCTTATGGTTCTTTTAACATGCTGGTAGGATAGATTCAATATAATCAACAATTAATAATATGCAAAATCAATTTAATTTATACTGTTATTATAATTAATATTAATGATTGAATGATTGAACAAATGCAATTTATGTAGAAAATCTAAAAGGAAGATTGTCCCTTTAACTCCATGATTTTTACCAAAGATTTGTATAATGTACGGAAAAATGTTTTATATTTTAGATACGTGTATTGTAACTATAGAGAAACGGACGAGAAAACAACAGGACATTCGATAGAGGACAAAATATTCAGTGAAGATATAAAGACGGGTGTCCTTGACCTGGTTTCTATGACGATATTGAAGGATATTGTATACCAAGGTCATGTCGGCTATTCTTCATACCCAGCTTGGTATATTTGCGTGGATGCCAGTAATGATTACATTGGAAGGTAAATTATGCGCAGTACTGATCCCCCGTCTCAAGATTTGTGTACGGTCTATTTTGGTTTGATAAAAACAAGCAGGAAGACTGTTTAAATTAGATTTACTAAAAGTATAAATTTGGCAATTCATTTCTCTTTAACATATTTATTTCAATGTTTACAGCAAGTATATTGTGATACAATACATAGTTAGTAGTATATTGTGATACAATACATAGTAGTATATTGTGATACAATACATAGTTAGTAGTATATTGTGATACAATACATAGTAGTATATTGTGATACAATACATAGTTAGTAGTATATTGTGATACAATACATAGTAAGTAGTATATTGTGATACAATACATAGTAAGTAGTATATTGTGATACAATACATAATAAGTAGTATATTGTGATACAATACATAGTTAATGGCATTGGAAGAAGAGGATAGTTCATCTCCTTTTATTACAGTTTCTTTCCGATAATAGAGGGTAGTATCTACCGGTGTGTATCTACCGTGTGTCACCGGAGGGGACTATAGGTTTGCCCCAGTCAGTGTGTCCCACAAATATGGATCCTGCGATATTTATGAAACTTGACATGTTGGTAGAGGGCAATGAGGGGATTATGCACATTATTTTATTTGATGATCTGACAAAAAATATGGTTGCTATGATGACTGAAATAGTAAAAATACACAAAATATATGGATCCCTTGAAAACAAAAGAAATGTTGATAATTTAATGAAAATTTGTGTGTAGGTAAAAGGTAGGAGATCATGCAGATCATTTTGTTTTATTAATATGTCAAAAATTGTGGTTGCTATGGCAACAGAAATTGTAAAAAATACACAAAATACACTGTTACTAATTATAGAAAAATGGTTTCCGCTCAATAACTTTAGTTAGGAATGAGATATTGGAATGAAACTTTATGGGAATGAAACTTTATGGGTAGGTAGCTTATATGAGCAGAAAGCTTGGGATTGCATTTGGTGTGAATGGGGTCAAGGTCACTGTTAATAAAAATAGCAAACAATAGGGCCACTGCAGATCCCGTTGGAGGGGTAGAATCCCCCCAAATTCATATTCATTTTATCATTTTTTGTTCATGTTCATTAAAGGTCTTCATCATGATCCCTGCATTGTTTCAGGTGCTATCTCGCTCACATCACTAGAGCAGTGGCAAAAACAAGAAACGTGGCTCCAGCGTAAATGGAGTGTCTACAATAGAATTTGCAGCAACTCTGCAGTTCAGGGTGAGAAGGTTCTAGGCCCATTCTCAGTATTTTATCTCAATGTACATGGAAGATGAGCCTGGCATGTTCATGTCTGTTAGGCGCCATATAACCTTTCATGTGTTGGTGCGCCTTAAAACCCCAA
Organism: Cyrtodaria siliqua; assembly: GCA_037043455.1. Taxonomy (NCBI): domain Eukaryota; kingdom Metazoa; phylum Mollusca; class Bivalvia; order Adapedonta; family Hiatellidae; genus Cyrtodaria; species Cyrtodaria siliqua. Next base: position 89,863 of record JAWPHD010010114.1, on the reverse strand, counting down.
TTCAACTAAAAATAGAAGAATGGTTTCCGCTAAATAACTTTAGTTAGGAATGACGTATTGGCCTGAAACTTGGTGTGTAGGTAGCTTATATGAAAGGCAAGTTTTTAGATTGAATTTGGGGCCACTGTGGGCAATGTCACTATTCCTAAAAATAGAAAAATGTTTTCCGCTCAATAACTTTAGTTAGGAATGAGATATTGGAACGAACTTTATGGGTAGGTAGCTTTAATATATAAAAAGGAAGTTTGGGATTGCATTTGGGGTCACTGAGATCAAGGTCAAGGTCACTGTTACTAAAAATAGAAAAATGTTTTCCGCTCAATAACTTTACTTAGGAATGAGCAGGGAACGAAATGGGCGCTCGCCCGCTCGCAAATGCGAGCTGGACGAGGTACGGGCAAGTACACAAACAGGTGCACTAGTCCGTATTTGCGAGTTCTGTAATCTGCTGTAGTCTACCCAACATCGTCAAATACACACCTTGCATATATACAACAAAAGGACAAAAGCGTCTGAAAATCCACATTGGACAGAGGAAGAAAGATCACTCGAATATTAATAGTTTCGACGGTGATTTCCTTTTCATATTCTTATTTTTAGCTGAATTGTTGTATAATCTTTTTCTCTTTTAGCAAGTCTGTATCATACAAAACGCTTAACGATGAACGCATTCACAAATGCAAGCCTCTTCCCAATTGCTATGTAAGAATTGACCAAAACAACACAGAAATAAAAGAGTTGACCAGTGTATGAATGATTTAAATGATAATATACACGAATGGTGAATTGTATAATGAAATAGTTTTATATATGTTAGAATGATTTTTGTTCTGATTTTATGGATATTTATTATACGGACCAGTACTGATTGACACGGACCAGTACCCCTTAAGGTCCACTGGTCCGTAAAAACCGGTACTACCTCGCATCCCATTTTGATCCCTGAATGAGATATTGGAACGAAACTTTATGGGTAGGTAGCTTATATGAAAAGGAAGCTTGGGATTGCATTTGGGGTCACTGAGATCAAGTTCAAGGTCACTGTTACTAAAAATAGAAAAATGTTTTCTGCTCAATAACTTTAGTTAGGAATGAGATATTATAATGAAACTTTATGGGTAGGTAGCTTATTTGAAAAGGAAGCTTGGGATTGCATTTGGGGTCACTGGGTTCGAGGTCAAGTTTACTGTTACTAAAAATAGAGCAACTGTTTCTGCTCATTAACTTTACTTTTGAATGAGATATTAGCCTGAAACATAGTTTGTAGGCGGCTTATATGAAAAGCAAGTTTGGGATTGCATTTGTTGTCAAGGTCATTGTTGCTAAAAAAAATGGCCGGTAGGGGATGTGTATTGCTCTGCAATACTTGAGCATCTTGTTCAATGAATAAAATAAAATGTTGAAAATGTCAAGTACTTTGTTGACTTGATGCTTTCATAATAATCCGAGATCTAAGAAGTTATTTCATCTGTGTAATAACCAAACAATGATAGATACAGACATCAGGGTTTGAACACATTTTACAACATAAAAGTATGGCTTATATATTTATTTTTTTACTTCCAGCGGGAGCGAAGATCATAAAGGCTACCTGTGGGACCGGCACTATAATGTCCTGCTGGCAAACTTGCCACACAGCTGTGGCGTCATCAACGGTATAGCGTTCTCGCCGACAGATCAGGAAACGTGCATCACTGTGTGTGATGATAAAACTGTTAAGGTTTGGAGGTCAAAAAGTAATATGAAGATAATGTGAACATGTAATTTCAAACCAAATCTAGTTGGTTTACTGTTGAGCCCGTTCACGGATCTTGACTTAGCGCTCAGTGTCACCCTGGTGTATGTGTGACAGTTTTTCCGTCCGTCCATGTAGTCCATAGGCCAGGAGGTTGGTCCGTGATCTTTTTTTTTAAATCTATGATACCTAACAAAATATATTCACCCTAATGGACTTCTGAGAGCGGCAAAATCATTTTAAAGCATGTTTATGATATTAAATTATTCCAAATATTTCATAGTAAACAAAAGGTTTGCAGCGATTGCTTTATTTTTCAGACTACAAGATTTTGGGCGAAAACTTTGGAATTTTATCAAAAAATCATAAAAACTGAAATAATTTTATATAAAAAAAAGTAGACTGCTTTATTTATGAAAAATATTTTTGTTTTGTATTAAACATGTTAAATATAACGAATCTTCTTCCACTTTTCACCAGTTATCTTGTGTGATCTTTATTTCGAATACAATTTTGTGTCAAAATTCCCAACTAATATTGCTGAAAAGTGAAGTTCATTTTGCTGCAGAAATCATAATACGGTATTTGAAGAATGATGCTTTTATTATTAATTTGTTTCAAAGTATTTGGCTTACAATAAGTTCAAGTTTCATAGGCATTAATTAACTGTGTCACAAAATTAAGCGAAAAACTTCCATTCTGTGGAAAAATCGCTGAAAACTGGGTTCTTTCCGGAGGAAAAAAACATGCTATATAGAAGTCAAAGTTTTTTTTTTCTCATTTCTCAAAAACGAATTGTTGGAAAGCTTTGAAACTTGGCACACATGTTCAATCAATTAGATTCTTCCTCTAATACCAACTGATTGTATCCCGATTTCAAATCTAATTTGCTGAACACTGTAGCACCGTTCATATCATGTATTAATTCGTCTATTGTTGGCATAGGGTGCCGTTCTCTTTCGATCGCTTTATTAGCTTCTCGCATGTCTACGCATATTTGTACGTCCCCGTTTTTCTTTGGTGGTGTAACGATAGGTGATACCCAGGGTGTCGATTCATTCTTAACTTCCTCTATGACATCATCTTGGAGCATTTTGTTAATTTCTCTTTCTACTTTTTGCCTTAAGTGAAATGGTGTGCGGCGGTTCTTTTGTGCCACGGGTTTTATGTTTGAATTGATATGTAGTTTAACTTTTTGATCTTTTAGTTTCCCAATTCCACTGTAAATTCCAGGATATTTGCTACTTATGTCTTCGCCTGTGTTTACATTCTGTGTTATATGAATTACATTTAAATCCATTGATGTTTCATACCCTAATAATGTTCCGTAGTTGCCTTGAACTAGGTAGAATGTAGCAACTACTATTTTTCCATTCTTTTCGGTTGTCATTTCGCAACTACCCTTCACGTTTAATTTGGATCCGCCTCCGTATGGCAATAATCTAGGTAACTTTTTTGTTTTTAATTTTGGCTGCCCAAGACAAGCGTAAGCTTTGTCATCAATTATATTTACACTAGACCCCGTATCTATCGTTGCATTCATTTTCTTGTTATTTATTGTTAATTCTGTTTTTGGGGTTTTACTTTTGCTGTTCACGTTTTTAATGTTTATGCTATAAGAGAACTCATCTTCTGAATCGGACTGTAAAACTTCTCTTACCGGCTTGTCACGCTGCTTACAACAGCGGCTAAAGTGATTTGATTTCTTGCAAAAATTGCAGGTCTTCCCTTTTGCAGGACACGGCGCATTCCCGTGCGGGTATTCATATCCACAATTATGGCATTTGTTTGGCTGTGGGCGACCACGTGACATGGGTGCAGCTGGTTTCCTCTCTCGCTCCGGGAACTGATTTGCATAAAGCTGCTTACCTCTACTGCTGCGGCCGCGGAATTTCCCACGCTCTGACCTACCGCGTGCTTTGTGATTTACTTGATTCACCGGTTTTTCTTGCCCTTCCATTGTAGATGCATGTTTGTCCGACAGTTCTAGCATCCTTCCCATTGTCAAAATATCCTCTAATCCCTTTGTAGGTTCTCTAAGGGCCCTACGTCTCAATTGGTTAGATTTGCAATTTTGTATGACTTGCTGTAGAATCTCGCCGTCAATGTTGGCAAACTCACAGTTTTTGGCAAGTGTCCGTAGTTCTGTAACGAACTCATCTAACGTTTGGCCCTCACTTTGTTTATGCAATCTAAAGTTATAGATCTCCATTTGAATGTTTTTCTTTGGTGAAAAGTAATCATTAAGTACCTTTTTTGTTGCTTCTAAATTGGCCTCCGTGTCTTTTTTTTTCAACGTCGTATATGTCATAGACCTTTTCTCCCGCGTAATGAAGAAGTAGAGTACGTTTTTGAGGAGCGTCGGTAATTTTCATACCTGTAAACAGGTTTTCCAGCCTTCCTAACCATTTCTCCCATCTTGTTCCAGAGTTTGATTTATCCGTCTCGACGTCAAACGTCGGAAAATTGGGTAAATTGTTCATTTTAGGAATGTTAAATGTCTTAATCCATCTATTTAACACTAAAACAATTATCCAATTAGTATAATCCGTTAATAAGGTTTTATCCTCGTCGCCAGATGACTTGTTTAAAGCTGGATATAAATGATAACACAATGTATAGAATGTATATGTTTATTCGGCCATAACTAGGTTTCGGAAGTCAGTGATCATGTATACAATAATCTCACAACACTATTGAAAGTAGTGAACATAGCAGTTGTCATTACACACTGGGATATGACAAGAACCATAACGCTGTTATATATTTCACTTGAATTATCCCGCTCCTCCCCACCCAGCCCGCCACCATTATACTTTTTCTTAGATTTTTCAGACATTTTTTCAGACGAGTGAAACAAATAAGCATATGAAATTAGAAATAAATAGGTTTCAAACACTATATTCCTTTTCAAATCCCAACACAAAATCTTACTTTGCACAAAACATTCTCAAATTGCGTAGACACTTGGTGCATATATTATATCGATTAACACCTTGCGCAATTCCGGAATAGTCCTGCGCAATTCCGGAATCGTCAGGCATTTTAAGAATTCTTACTTTCCGCAGAGCAGTTCTGGAATCGCCCATATTCTCACATTGCGTTTAACAAATACATTAAACAAAATTTCGAATTACTCACTTTTGTATCTCAACTAATTTTCTTATTTTAAATATATCTTGTGAATAGTTGTGATAAGTATTATGTTTTGAGCAATAGTTTCTAAAACATTTTTCTTTTTGTTTAAATTTTTGTTACATGTTTTGAGAGTTACCCTGCTTTTATATGAAAACATGAAATGTGCTGATAAAACACATAACAGGAGTCGAAGCCCACTTATTAAGATGTATACTGCTTAACACTGGTAGAAAATAATATAAAATACATTTGACCCATTTACTGCAGATGTTCCTCTATAATAAAATGAAACCTGGTTAATCCTAAATCACCTCTTTTTAACTGAATATCATTTGAAATTCGACTAACTGTAAATCAGTGTTAACAGTTAACATTGAATATTTCCAAAATGTCTTTTGCAAACACATATGTAGCGGTAATGCTAGTAAAACATGATGTCAAAATCATTTTAGTTGGCATATTTAGAATTTGGAACATTGAAAGCTGCACTAATTCGAAGTATTTAATCAAATCCAAAACAAAATTTAGAGTTTGCTTTATGGAAAAATTGGAAAAAGTGCAGTTAGAACCTGCCTGGAGTGCGTGTATTTGGGTGTGATAATACATTTGCTGGAAGAGGAATTGACTCTAATCAAGATGGAACCAGTATAACAATAATTATTTCAAAAGTTAAATAAAGATTAGACACTGACAAAAGAAACTGTTGGAAAAACATTTGAAGAGTTCACTTGTCAAATGTATGGTTCAAAGGTATGTCATACAATCTTCACAAGTAGGTTATGGTTGGAAACAAACTGAAGATGGCGAATTCGAAATAGATCGGATGGATAGTCCTGCAGCTTCTGATGCTGTTTTAAATTACGTTTTTGCACGTGTACATGACAATGTAAGCTACCGAGTTGTGATTGCTTAGCAAATGGCATGATGTGTGAAGACGTGCAAACACATTACACGTGATAATCAAGCAAACAATGATTCTGCTGACCTATGGATATTGATAACTTTAAAATGGAAGATCATGACGATGACTAAAATGAAGCGAAAGTAACACGATTGTGTTTTATATCCAGTTTTAACTCAATATAGTATCATGGTATTTAAATAATACAACTTGTGAATTATACTAATCTTTTGTGCAAACTCCCGAATAAGCCATAGTAGCATCCACCATGTCCACTATCCGATTTCTAATTTTGGGCTACCATCATACTAATGGTGTGGAACTATTGACAACTATGTATAATAGGTATAAACAAATCACCAGCTATAGAATTGTGCAAGTAGTGAATAATTTTGATTGTATTGCAGACTCGTATTAATAATTGTGTAGCAAGTGGTAATTAATGAAGTATTGTCTTTTGTCTGATTATTTTGAAAGAGAGTCAATTTTAAATAATGCTGGCAAGGTACAAAAACAAAACATGTATTAAATGAAGCATTGTACGTTGTTAGTGTATTAATATACAGATATTGCCAGGATGACGTTTTTTTGAACAATAACAGGCATGAATGAAGTACATGTATTATAATTTAAAAAAGATGTGCGTTTTCCCTTTACGTTTGACCCAATACATTAATTTTCAAAATAAATATTTTCAACAATGATAGTAAACACATTTCAAAATGGTGGTGGTATCAAAATTGGATATTTAAAAATAAACGGAGTGCGTCTAAATATTGGCTGTTTTTATGACATAAGCTGCTAAAACTAGAAGTCTATCACGGTTAAATAGTATCTAAGGATATTTAACTATTACTATATATAGTAGTTGTGATTATCAAATAAAAAAAAGAGGGGTTGGGTGCACAGGTAGTGAGGGAGGTGGGGTAAAAATGTATTGTACATTATGTTATTTACACCATAAAGAGTGGAAGGATACATAGGAGTCCGGGAAGCTGCTCTACTCTTACTAATGAATGATTCTTTAACGTGCTCGGAGGATAAACTCTGAAACACGGGACCGCCCGGTTTACGTCCCCATCTTGCGGACGACGGAGGGTACTGATACATGGGATCGCCCAGTTTACGTCCCCATCTGACGGATGACGGGGGATAGACTCTGATACCTGGGACCTCCCAGTTTACGTCCCCATCTGAAGGACGACGGAGGATAGACTCGGATACATGGGACCGCCCAGTTTACGTCCCCATCTGACGGACAATGGGGGATAGACTCTGATATATGGGACCGCCCAGTTTACGTCCCAATCTGACGGGGATAGACTCGGATACATGGGACCGCCCGATTTACATCCCCATCTGATGGACAACGGAGGATAGACTCAGATACACGGGATCGCCCGGTTTACGTCCCCATCCGACGGATGAGGCTGAGGAAAGTGTCTTTCCCAAGAACACATCCACGAAACGAAACTCAGTGGTACCGATTAGACTTGAACCGGGGTTCGCGGGTTCTCGTTTAAAGTCCACAATGCTGTCCACCGGGCCACGCCAACTACCTGAAAAGAGGGAGATACTTATAATTCATTTTACGCATATTCAATCCTGGTTAATTTAAAAACACATGAATAAACCTATGCTTTACGTTAACACATACATTATTATATGACCTGAACACTTGGATAGAGTTTTGATAACGGTTTTGTTGTGTAATATTTTGCCTTTAGTTTGGCGGGTTTGTTTCTAACGTTGATAAAACGTTTTATTGTCTACACATAATACTTTATTTGTCTCCACTTGAAAACATTTTATTATCTTCATGTGTTAAAACAGTATATCCACACCTTTGCACATTATGTTGTAAGCAGATAGGGATTGGTCACTGTTTTGTGCCACCATTATTTTTGTCATCTCTCGGAGATTAACTGTAATTGATGGTAGTTTGACATTTGCAATTGTCTGCTTGGTAAATAATATATAAAGTGACATTCATGTAATACATAGAGGATCTAACATGAGTACTTATTCATTATTGAATTTATTAAACGAGTTGGCAAATTGATATAATGCGAGGCTCTTGCCTCTATTTATTACATAACTTATAACGTCGCTTACTTCAGAATACGTACATTAACGTGACGTCCATGACGTCGTTAACGTTACTAGTGGAATATCGAAAATATTGAATGGTGTTATTGCACTCCCACACCACATGTTAAGTGATAAATATCCTTAAAGTATATCATTAAAGGGACCCACTGCAATCTTGAGGTCTGTGTTACGACATTTTCACACATAAAACTTTCAACTTCTACAACAATCTCTTCTCTTGTTCTTTCTAACTCCCTATTCATAAAGCTGATTTTAAGACACTTACCAGTGTGTCACCGGACGGGACTTTCGGTTTGCGCACCGTCCGTTGATGAGTTCGTCCCACAAATATGGATCCTGCGATAATGAGAAAAGTATTGAAAATATTTTATGAAACTTGGTATGTTGGTAGAGGGCAATTAGTCATGGGTTCTGGCCCAAGGTCTAAATGAGGCGATTATGCAAGTTATTTTATTTTGTTCATTTGACAAAAAGTATGGTTGCTATATAGTTGAAAAATATATATATATATATATGGATCATGTGATAACAAAAGTAATGCTTAAGATAATTTAATAAAAATGTGTATGTAGGTAAAGTGAGTGAGATAATGCGCATCATTTTGTTTTATTGATATGTCAAATATTTTGGTTGCTATGGCAACTGAAATGGTAAAAAATACACTATTACTAAAAATAGAAAAATGGTTTCCGCTCAACATGCTCAATAACTTTAGTTAGGAATGAGATATTGTATTGAAACCTTATGGGTAGGTAGCTTATGTGAAAAGGAAGCTTGGGATTGCATTTTGGGTCATTGGGATCAGGGTTAAGGTCACTGTTACTAAAAATAGAAAAGTGGTTTTCGCTCAATAACTTTACTTAGGAATGAGATATTGTATTGAAACCTTATGGGTAGGTAGCTTATTTAAAAAGGAAGCTTAGGATTGCATTTGGGGTCACTGGGTTCAAGGTCAAGTTCACTGTTACTGAAAACAAAAAAACTGATTCTGCTCATTACCTTTACTTAGGAATGAGATACTGGCCTTTACGGTGTGTATGTGGCTTATATTAAAAGCAAATTTTGGATTGCATTTATGGTCAACGTCAAGGTCACTGTTCTTTAACATCTAAAACTGCATAATAATGTTTTGCTCCTAAATTAAAATAACCAGTACCTCAGTAATTAACAATCGCTCCCGCTTGCCATAGTACTGTTTGTTACTTATCTGGGAACGAGGCAGGATTTTTTGACCAATCAGATGCATCTGTTTCATGTTGGAGCTGTCAGTAATTAAGCGGGTATCAAACCTCTATTAGGTTTAATTTCACTATTACAGCATGGAAAGATCCTTGCATTCAAAATAATTTTAAGTGAAAATAAAGCGAGATTGCCTTGTGTCATTTTAAAATAAAAAAAACTATTACACTTCAGAACATAGTAGAATGTGAATAATCATCAATTCATTGTTTGAGTTGGTTACAAAATAGCGGAACTGGAAATGTGTTTAAAAAAAAAAAACACACTTAGCCAGACCGGCTGTAAAACACTTAATTGTTTATAAACTGTGCATATATGGTAGTAGTTTACATACCTGACTTTTTGTTGACTTTCATTATGTACATTATCATAATGATTCTTTGGTGCTATAGAGCATTTAGTGTTATTGTTTCATATTGGAGAAAATGGATTGTTAAGTATTACAAATTATATTTTGTAAAAACTATAATTATTGTTTGCTTGTTTGTTTGTATCTCAGGCCGCTATATATTTTATACACACATCAAACCATCTACCTAAAAAAATGTCTTCTTTTTTTTTTTAACCATTGTTTACCCTTTTATTGTACCCCCGGTTTCACAAAGTGAAGGGAGGGCTATATAGGAATCATGTTGTCGTAACGTCCCGTTTTGTCCCGTCACGTCGCGTAACACATTTTAATTACTTTCATTCCTCAAACAGTTTTGAATCGGTTGTTCCCAAACTTCATATACACATAACAACTGATGACATTATGTCCCTCTACATCACCCATTGTTGATTGCCTAATTTATTACGGAATTATGGCCCTTTGTTTGACTTAGAATTTAAGCGGGATATTCATCACCTTCAGTGATAGTTCTAGTTCTGACAGCCAGTCAAGGTTATGGATGGCGCATTGTCTGTCTCCTCTGTCTGCCCCATAACTAATTCTTGTTTACGTGATGACTTAAGTAATCCTTTTCCGATTTTCACAAAAGTTTATTATTCCCCGCCGCCGCAGACGGAAAGGGGATATAGGAATGCCCTCCGTCCTTCCATCCGTCCGTCCGTCCCATTTCGTGTCCGCCCAATAACTCGAAAACTACTAGTTGGACTGCAATGAAATTTCACACAATGATAGAGGATCATGAGAGGACGTGCAGAACGCAAGAGCCATAACTCTGCTTTCATTTAAATTAGAGTTATTGTCCTTTGTAATTTTATACTTATAATTCATGTCCGATCTATAACTCGAAAACTACTAATAGGACTGCAATGAAATGTCACACAATGATAGGGGGCAATGAGAGGATGTGCAGAGTGCAAGAACCATAACTCTGTCTTCATTTAATTGAGAGTTATTGCCCTTTGTAATGTTATACTTATAATTCCTGTCCGGTGCATAAATCAAAAACTACTAGACTGGAATGAAACATTACACAATGATAGAGGGCAAGTAGATGAAGTGAAGATTGCAATAACCATAACTCGATCTTCATGGACAATATAGTTATTGGCCTTTGTATACTTAAAATTCTAGTCCGAAGCATAGCTCCAAAACTACTAATGGATCTGCAGTAAGGATGTGGGAAATGCAAGAACAATAACTATAATTATGTTTATATAAATATGAGTTATTGCCTTTTGTTATTTTATACTTATTATTCTTGTCGGGTGCAGGGCTTAAAAACTACTAATGGGACTGGAATGAAACGTAACACAACGATAGAGGGCAATGAGTGGAAGTGCAGAGTGCAGTAACAATAACTCTATCAGATTGAAATTAGAGTTACTGACTTGTGTAGTGTTATACTTACATTTTTTTTATGCCCCCCAAAATTTTTCGGGGGGAATATAGTAATGCGTCCGTCCGGATTATGTCTGTCCGTCATTCCGCTTTTCGTGTCCGGACTGTACCTTCAAAACCCCTGCATGGATTTTTGATTAACTTGGCACAAGTGATTACCATAACAAGACGATGTGTCGCGCGCAGAACCCAGGTCCGTACCTCAAAGGTCAAGGTCACACTTGAAGTTCATAGGTCAAAAACAGGTACGCAATTTCGTGTCCGGACCGTAACGTCCCAACCCCTGCAGGGATTTTTAAATAAGTGATCACCATAACAAGACGATGTGTCGCGCGCAAAACCCAGGTCCGTACCTCAAAGTTCAAGGTCACACTTGAAGTTCATAGGTCAAAAACAGGTATGCAATTTCGTGTCCGGACCGTAACGTCACAACCCCTGCAGGGATTTTTAAATAACTTGGCACAAGTGATCCCCATAACAAGACGATGTGTCGCGCGCAAAACACAGATCCGTACCTCAAAGGTCAAGGTTACACTTGAAGTTTATAGGTCAAAAACATGTACGCAATTTCGTGTCCGGATCGTAACGTCACAACCATTGCAGGGATTTTTAAATAACGGCACAACTGATCATCATAACAAGACGTCTTCAAGGTCAAGGTCACACTTGGAGGTCTTCAAGGTCAATGTCACACTTGGAGGTCAAAAGTCAAATTGTGTCCGGTCAATAACTCTGGCATTCATGGACGGATTTTCAAATAACTTGGCACCAGTGCTCACCACAACCAAACGACGTGTCGTGCACAAAATCCAGGTCGATGGCTCCAAGGTCAAGGTCATGCTTAGAGGTCAAAGGACACTTCGGGGGCATTTATCACTTACAGTGATATTTCTTGTTTCATTTTACTTTCTGCTTTATGTGCAGTGATAAAATCTTATTTAAACAAAGCACCCAATCATGGGTTCTCTCAGACTGCTTCTTGTTATGATTTGTTAGAATAATATCTTTACAACGAACAAATTCTACACGCGTGTTATGGAGTTGCTGTACCTATTGAAAAATAAGCGGAGTTCAGATTGTTAACATGATAACTTTAGCAAACAACATCTGAATATCACCACAATTTATTTGAAGGTAGACTCGAGTTGTGATGCCCTTGCTTATGTAATTTTCAATTTGTTTACACGATAACTTTAGCAAAATCGGCAACTACAGAGTTATTGCTCTGAATATTTAAAAAACCAATGCAAGTGCAAGTGCAAATATATTCTGGCCCGGTTTGCATAAAGCTTGTTCTTGAAGGCGAAGGCAAGTTTCAATAAGATCTCTAGCCCCGTGTGGTTCCTGGGGGCCCCCGTTTGGTCACGGGGCAAAGAATAGGGCCACTGCAGATCCCTTTGGAGGGGTAGGCAGAGGGGTAGAATCCCCCCAAAGTTGTGTTCATTTTATCATTTTTTGTTCATGTTCATTAAAGGTCTTCATCATGATCCCTGCATTGTTTCAGGTGCTATCTTGCTCGCTCATATCGAAAGAGCAGTGGCAGGGTGAGAAGGTTCTAGGCCCATTTCCCATATTTTATCTCGATGTACATGGAAGATTAGCCTGGCATGTTCATCCCTGTTAGGCGCCATATAACATTTTCATGTGTTGGTGCGCCTTAAAACCCAATTCAATAAGATCAGAGGGCTGGCGTAGCGCAGTCGGTAGCGCGGCGGATTTGTAACCGGAGGCCCCGGGTTCAATCCTCTGTGGTGCCACTGAGTTCCGTCGGTGTGTTCTTGGGCAAGACACTTTCCCTTAGCCTCGTCCGTCGGATGGGGACGTAAACCGGGCGGTCCCGTGTATCGGTCTACCCTCCGAGCACGTTAAAGAACCATAGGAATCTATTCAATAATAAGAGTAGGGCAGGTTCCCGGATTCCTATGTATCCTTCCCCTCTCTCTGGGGCGGCTCTAAATAACATATACCGTGTTGACAACATTCAATAAGATCTCATAAGAGTTTGACAAATGAACAAAACATGCTTTACAAAAAGAGAACTTGCAGCAGTGTTAGTTCATATCCGCCATCAACATTAGATGTACAGCGTTTATAAATCTACTGACAATCGTCAATGACAGTCATCGATGAGAATCCCACTGGGAGCTCTAAAAACCGACCGTCATATATAACCTTGCATGTGTTGAAAATGACGTAAAACACCATTCAAACAAATTACAGATTTTGAGAATTCAAACTCAATAGACACAATATAAACGTCTTTACTAAGCCAGACCAAACTCAAAACTCGAGCGCGAATCAACTCATTTCATTTTACGCATATTCAATCAATGGGATTTTACTTCATTATATGACCTGAACATCTGGACAGAGTTTTGATTAATGGTGTACGCAGGAATGTTGTCGTAGCAAACGGAGGAAAGAACTCGTTTAGTAGACATACTAATTATGCGCGCGTATTTTTGTTTGTTCAAAATCCGTCCTTTATTGACGAAGAAATGATAAATAGACCTGAATCGTGGCGTACGCGATTAAAAAGTTATGCGATTTTATCGAGTAGAGTATCCCGAGTTCCTCTGGGGCCTTTTGTTTTCACACTATAACGCCGTCTGGAAAACATGAACACTCAATTAATATGGGTTTTATGGTGTACAGTCAGGGTCATAATTATTTCATTAGTATGATACTGTATTTTTATGGCTCCCCCACACAAAGTGTGGTAGGGGAGCCATATTGATTTTGTGCTTTCTGTCTGTCTGTTTCTCTGCGTGTCTGTCTGCGTGTCTGTGTCACAAACGATGTCCGATCAATAACTAGAGAATGGTTGGACCTAGGGTCCTCAAACTTGGAAGGATGGTTGGTCATGACAAGTAAATGACCCCTATTGATTTTGGGGTCACTAGGTCAAAGGTCAAGGTTGCGGTGACATTGACTATCAAAACGATGTCCGATCAATAACTAGAGAATTGTTGGACCTAGGGTCCTCAAACTTGAAAGGATGGTTGGTCATGACAAGTAGATGACCCCTATTGATTTTGGGGTCACTAGGTCAAAGGTCAAGGTTGCGGTGACATTGACTATCAAAACGATGTCCAATCAATAACTAGAGAATGGTTGAACTTAGGGTCCTCAAACTTGGAAGGATGGTTGGTCATGACAAGTATAAGACCCCTATTGATTTTTGGGTCACTAGGTCAAAGGTCAAGGTTGCGGTGACATTGACTATCAAAACGATGTCCGATCAATAACTAGAGAATGGTTGGACTTAGGGTCCTCAAACTTTAAAGGATGGTTGGTCATGACAAGTAGATGACCTCTATTGATTATGGGGTCACTATGTCAAAGGTCAAGGTTGCGGTGACATTGACTATCAAAACGATGTCCGATCAATAACTAGAGAATGGTTGGACCTAGAGTCCTCAATCTTGGAAGGATGGTTGGTCGTGACCAGTAGATGACCCCTATTGATTTTGGGGTCACTAGGTCAAAGGTCAAGGTCACGGTGACCTTCACTATCAAAACGATGTCCGATCAATAACTAGAGAATGGTTGGACCTAGGGTCCTCAATCTTTGAAGGATGGTTGGTCGTGACCAGTAGATGACCCCTATTGATTTTGGGTCACTAGGTCAAAGGTCAAGGTTGCGGTGACATTGACTATCAAAACGATGTCCGATCAATAACTAGAGAATGGTTGGACCTAGGGTCCTCAATCTTGGAAGGATGGTTGGTCGTGACCAGTAGATGACCCCTATTGATTTTGGGTCAAAGGTCAAGGTCGCGGTGACCTTCACTATCAAAACGATGTCCGATCAATTACTACAGAATGGTTGGACCTAGGGTCCTCAAACTTGGAAGGATGGTTGGTCATAACCAGTAGATGACACCTATTGATTTTTTTTGTTTAATACATTTTTTTTTTATTTTTTTTTTTATTTTTTTTTTAATTTTTGCATAAAAGGTTTTAGGGTCGGCCCCTTAAAAAAATAGAGTCGGTCGGGTTACCTGAACCACACATATTTTTTTATGTGGCCTTACTGATACAGATAGTAGATACAGTTACAGGGATACGATCTCGGTTCAATAGAGAACGGTTGGGCCTAGAGTTGTCAATTATGCCTGTTTGGGCGAGTGGGGGAGCCATACGTTTTTGTCCCATGGACAATAACAATTTCTAGTTTAATGTGATACTGTCTTTTTTGACTATCATACTAAACAATGTCAGTATCATACAAAATAATTAAGTATCGATCATACTAACATCTACAATAATGACCCTCACGGATGATAACGTTTAATTAGAATAAACTGGTATCAGTCTAGAAATTAGACTATAAATAATAAAATTAGACAAATTAAAAAATATAAGTATAAAAAATAAAATAATACTCTACATAATTTATTTTTTTATTTCAAGCTCTGTTTCTCTCCATGGCTGAATTTAATGTTGAGATAAGACTATACAAGTCATCAGTGGAGATAATTGCCTCGTTCAGTGCTAAGGAAATTCTAAAATGATAGTTAAAAGGTTATAGTTAAAATGTTCTAATATTAAGGACTGATGCCGGTCTACAAATGTTAGAATGATACTTTAATTATTTTGTATGAATGATAAGTACGATAGTCAAACAGTATCAATAGTTATGACCCTGATCGTACACCATAGGTGCTTGGCGATACTATTCGTTCATTAATTTTTTGGTTACAGTTTCCTTTCCCAAACAACTGTTATCGGTACCTGGGAGTAAGAATTCCAGCTAAAACATTATTGCAAGATGCGCAGACCTAATAACAAATTATTAATATAAATGTGCAAGAATGATATTTTGAGTGAAAATAAAGCAGGACTTAAGCATGTCCCTTTAAAAATAAATGCTTGAATAAATATAAATAGAGGATCCTGTATGAGTACTTATTGATAAAAAATGATACCAATAATTTGTTGCGTAATTTTGCTGTTATTTGATGGTATAATGACTACGTAAATGATTTTTTTCTAGAAACATAGATTATTTTAAAAAGCAACCAGTTGTTGTCTATCATTTATATTCGTGAGAAAAATAAATCTAATCGGAACATCTTCATTTCCAGTTTATCCAGCATATTTATCGGATGCCCTTGAAATCAGCATAGTCTCATTATAATTAAAAACTAATCTTTATTGGTCTGACATAGGTCTGTTTTGATAATAAACAGACCGGGTTGCCATGACAACCTGTATTAAAAATCCTCCAAAATTAAGACTGTGATAACCTTCATCCCTCAAAGATGACAAAATTTAGATAAGAAAGATCTTAAAAAGAAGTTCACATTTAATATTGATGTTATCACGCACGTTCTCTAAAAGTATTAAAAGCAAGTTCTGAAACATTTTACAACCAAGTGGCATAAAGTCCTTATGTTTATACTATTTAAGACAACTCAAGCTTTCATCAAATAAAATAGTCTGCATTAAGTCCCCTTTGAATTATTGGTGGTTGAGAGCGAAGTCCAGACTCTATTGTGACCATTACGCTCAAGATACGTGTCTACGGATTGCGCTTGTTCTGTATATGTTGTCGGAGGGACTTTAAACCTTAGAACGACACACACACACGGTGGTGGAGAGCTATTCAGAAATGATTGGGATTTTAAGATTTTATTTTGATTCTAATTGCAAAATATTAAAAAAGCAAAATAACCACTTTAACGACATCTAGTCTACGTCATTAGGCTGTGAGATTCATCATCATTCTGATTATTGTCACTTATGCAGAGAATTCAGAACTTTCAGAGGGCTGGCGTGGCGCAGTCGGTAGCGCGGCGGATTTGTAACCGGAATCCTCCGTGGTGCCACTGAGTAACATTTCCGTCGGTGTGTTCTTGGGCAAGACACTTTCCCTATGTATCCTTCCCCTCACTCTGGGGCGGCTTTAAATAACCTATACTGTGTTGGTGAGCCGTTAAACAACATTCAATTCAATTCAGAACTTTCAGAACGTTCATTTTCTATAATAAGTTGAGATATTCAGTAGGTTAAAACAAAACGGTTTACTCGGACTTTATCATGAATCTCTATTTCCATATTGGTGTTTTGAAATCAGATAGCACCAAAACAAAACACACACAAAATAAAGCTTTTAATATAATTATCACTACAAATTAGTTTTACAAAGGATAAAGGGCTAAAGACCATCCTAATTTTTCTGGGTAGAACCATTACTGCATACCTCCCGCCATCCGTAACAATCGACACTTTGATCCACTTTCTCACTTGACAAGTCGAGCTCGTATGATTCGAACCCGAAGCGGGTTTTACAGTTTTAGAATTGAATGTTGTTTAACGGCTCATCAACACAGTTTAGGTTATTTATAGCCGCCCCAGAGAGAGGGGAAGGATACTTCTCCTGATCTTCACAGCGTGCACGTCGCGGAGAGGGCACGCATGACACTCGGGATGAGTGTTTCAGTCTAGGGCCTTGTCAGCCCTACACTACATTACCGGGATGAGCACTATATTACATAGGTAAATAGATGTTCGGTACTAAAAATGCCGGTACCACTGAACTGACGAAAGTACGGGAGGGTTCAGTAGACTCGAGTGTCATGTGACCAAAAGTGAAGCTGTCTCCTGCGTCCCATCACAGCAGACACCATCTGATGTCTACAGATCCTGGAAGTCAGAAGTCCGCGGGCCGGAGCCGGAGTCTAGATATCAGGGACGCAGCCATAATCCCGGGTATCGAAGCAAAGGTCGAGGCCTACATTAGACAGATAACTGAAGGTGACAGGACGTCGGGCGGTGTGTGCGGCGCAGGGGTCATACTGTGATGGGTGTGGCCCCAAAAACCGATCCCGACCAGTAGCGGATGTAGAGACGGCCAACTTAGCGGATGTAGCTTAGCGGATGTAGGATACCTTGACCAGACCACTTCACCGCCACAGCGAGACCTACACACTACACAGAGCGAAAGCGACACATCATCTACATACATACAACAGAAGCGACAACACAGCAGCAGCACTAGATCAACCAACACACTCACCTACAACAGACCAGACTCTATTGTGCCCATCGCGTCAGGGTTGCCTCGACGTGTTAGTTGGCGGACGGTCTATAAACCTTAGAACTACACACACACACACACACACAGGGGAAGGATACATAGGAATCCGGGACCGTGCCCTACTCTTATTATCGAATAGATTCCGATGATTCTTAACGTGCTCGGAGGATAGACCGATACACGGGACCGCCCGGTTTACGTCCCCATCCGACGGACGAGGCTAAGGGAAAGTGTCTTGCCCAAGAACACACAGTTTTAGACGTAGCGTCTTTATTATCCAGGTCACGGAAGTGCTTCGTTAATATTGAATAGTCCTATAGTTCCTACACGTGCTTGAAGGATAGGTTCAGAGAAGTATCTTGCCTTGACACACCGAAGAACCCCAGTGGCGCCGATTAGGCTCGAATCAGAGTGCTGTCCATTTCTCTATGGCGGCCCGTCGGTATGCATCATGCAATGATCTAGAATCTGTGTGAATAACAATATGCCAGGTTATCTTGTTTTAATATTTCTACTTAGCACATGTGTAATAACACTGGATGACGTATTAAATACGCGGCGCCTGATTGAATGTTTAAAGAAACAAATCCGCCTAAATAAGTGCACAATTACAAAAACAAACAAACAATCAAAATGCTATCCAGGTGATCAAGTAAAACATGGATATACAGGTATGTAGATCTATGGGTAAAATAAGAATGCATATATGCCGATTATTTATTTGGTTATTCACGGGTTCTTAAAATACCAGTTATTGAATATCACGTTAAATGAATTAAAAATTGTTAAGAAATAAAATATTTCCAGCGGGTTTATATTGTCCCAGATCAATACCTGATGGGCGGGACTTGAAGTTCATTGATGTGTTTCAAGTCCCGAACACCAGGTTTTGATCTAGAACAATATAAACCCGCTGGAAACATTTTATTTGTTATCTAACATGGAGTTTTATGTATCATGAAACAAATTTTGTCGAGAGATTGTACAAACAAATTCTCACAACTTACATGTTGTGCCTATCTCTCATCATCAAACGAGAAGAATATACAGCTTCATCCTATTTAAATGTGTTGTTGGGACGTAGCGTCGCTTAAAATAACGCATTTTAGTGCGTTGTTGTTTTGCATACAAACAAACAAAGAAACAAACCTACAAAAGCATCTGACGTTTAAAATGACGTCTCAACGGTTAACCAATCGTGAACGCTCGGCCAATCCCGTCATTCCTCGGGATCCCGCGAAGCAGTGTACGAGATGTTGCGAATGAACGGTTAACGTGTTTAAAATGACGTCTTAACGGTTGACGTACATGACGTCAGAGGTTTATATAGTTTTTTCAGAACACGGGATAGCGAATAACGCAAACAAATGATGTCGTATTATATATATAAAAAAAATCTTATATTCGTATTCGTTTTATATAAACAATATGACACTCATTTCATATTAACCCATTTTGAAGTATACATGTTCATGATCTTTCTTTTATTATTATTATTAGTAGTATTGTTATTACAGATTTCAGTATACCATTACACAATAATTTTTTTCAAAAAGGACTAGAATGAGATTCATAATAAAACGTGTTGGTGTTCATTAACTTGCATCAGGGAGTACTCCCTGCTTGCATGTAAAGAATGGCAGTGCAAAATATAAAAAGCCTGTTTAATGTTATGCGCGGAATAAGATAAAGGCAGTTAAGCTATTGATTTGTTTTTTAAAAGTCGGGGAATTTATTGTTATAATGCCCATACCATACTGTCATGAATGAATAATGTTTTACAACCCGTAACAGATTAAGTTATATAGGGCTGGAATGGGGAATGGTGATGAGCGAGACATGATGGGAATGATAACTGCAAATGAATATCGAGCTCGACTCCAGTTCAATTAAAAACCATGGTATTCTGTTTCCAGTTCCAACATGTCCAATATGGACAGTTCTACGTCTGTTAGGAAAGACTGTTGGCCATTTCCTTCATCCCGTTTCCATAACTATTCCAGCGGTGATGCCCAAACTGTAGACTGGTATCAGTCTATAAATTAGACTATAAATAACAAAATTAGACAAATTAAAAAAGAAAAACAATACTATGCATAAACAATATTTTATTTCGATAGTTAAAAGGTTATAGTTAAATTGTTATAATATTAAGGACTGATGCCAGTCTATCCAAACTGCAGCTCCCGTTTGTTGAATTATACGTATCCTACCCCTCGACAGTGCCTCGATGTATTTAGTTACGGGAGTGTACGCATCCCCGCTACATATCCCATTTTTCATTCAGTGTTCTGTTCTTGTGTTCACATACCGAGGCAAATCGAAGCCACCGGGTGACCTTGCGAACAAATTTAATTATAACTGCGGATAATGTTACACCGCTGTTCTCTTTGTCTATGATACGCAAAACGTGTTTTTGGTTTGTATTTACAAATTATTATTGGTATCTACACGTGCAGCAGCAGCAGCAGCAGCAGAGAGAGAGTTTAAAAAGTTACAGAAGTAGTAATAGCGGAGTGCTTACACGCAAGGATTATAACATTTTTCGGAGTTAAATAGTGAACGACTGGATGTTTATTTTTGAAAATGCGAACGCTTCCACATTTTGATCGTTTGGTGGTAAAGTGTTGATTGAAACAAATATGATCAAACTTTAAACTGAAGTTATTCATGATAAAACAGTTACACACCTCCAACATCAGGTTTTAAATTGGACATGTGTACAAGTTTCTTTGATATACTATATGTTGTTAATAAACGAGACTGCGTCTAAACATGAGTGCTAAAGACAAGCAGAACGCGGAGCAGTCGGGTTCGAGCACCAAGACGTCCGGAAACGGTAGCTGCCTCCGTCCGGGGATCCCAGAATCCGACACGTGTGACAGCGGAGAGGAGTCCGAGCCCACATACCGGCATTATGACAATTTCGAAACCGACGTATGCCTTACTCAGGATGAGGACGAAGAACCGCTGGGCTCAATCTCGCCAGTAATACGACACGCCGGCATACCGGGTCAGCTACATAACCCCAACGGTCAAGTGCCAAAAACGGATGTTGGTGCGAATAGGGAGCCAGTGGCAAGAAATGAAGCCTTCCCGGGGGCTGTGAATAATTTAAACCGAGGCATGCCGAGTAGCGATTCGGACACGGAAAGCGAAATGCGGCCTGGAGAAAACGGACAAACCACGGACGACACAACCACGAATACCAGTACGTCGGAGTCCGAGGAGACGCAAATGTGAGTTATATTATATAGTAAAAGGTTGATCAATTGATTGAATCAGGACCAGTCTATATAACTGTATATGAGTCCCTGGTTGAATGGTGTTTATTTTAGGCTATAAATAACGGTCGACTTTTAGTGATGGAGACAGACAACCCACTTTCCCTGGGCAGAACCAGTCCTGTATACCTCCCGCAAGTCGAGCTCCCGGTGGGATTCGAATCTGCAGCGGCGAGAGACGAGAAGGTTTCAAACCCAGCGTGTTTATACCATATAGAATATAAAGCTTGGCTGAACAATAGACAACAATTGCTATGCAATTTAGAATATAGCATGATGGATGTGGGATTATTTAGGTACGTTTCAAACCCGTGCGTTATAAATATGTCATTGGTACCTTGAATGCTGAACCATCAGAATAAGGTTATGGTTGAGAACGCGTATTAGAATGTTGGAATAGACTACGGTTTGCAATTCCATTTGCTTTGCAAGAGTTCAAACTACTCCTTGGGCATGTCAGCATATGTTTAGTAACGCACAACAAACACTGCACTCGTACTCAACTTTTGACCCCCAGCTGAGGCGGCCCAGTTGGCTACATGCAATAATCTGCTTTACCGTACTACCCCTTATCACCGCCCTATTAACTTCTGATAATTGGGTTGATTAAACTTTACGAGTCACGATCTTTATTGTAAACCATGTCTGCATGGTCTAAACATAATGATTGAGCCATAATATGTCTCCTTATTTACAAGACATTCATTATGCACCTGTGTGCACATGTATATGCTATCTTATGGTTAATTTAATAATGTTAAGACTATAGTTTCAGTGTAAATATATGCTGAATTCAAAGTTTGGAACTGAGCACCCGGATGCTGACACTATATTTTAATTTTCTTGAATTTTTTTATTATTTGGAACATTTGAGATTTTTCCACAAAAAGAGATTTTACCACAAAAAGAGATTTTTCCAGAAAAAACCTTATGTCCTCATTTTAAACACCCACCATTTTAACTGGTTCACTATCCGATAAAGCACGTTTTAAATCATCAGTGGCTTCACAATAATGGGTACGGTATATAATGGGTGTGTTAACCAACTGTGTACGGTATCGCCGTCGCCCCATTAGCGTTTATTTTATCACTTAGAGGATCGATTGATTATTGAAAGGCTAATGCCATACAAAGAGACACAAAGGGGCTCAAGTTTGACACATCCGGAGTGGCCATGAAACCGATTAGACACAATCTGTGGTTTATAGACCACTTGCTTTTAGTCGTATTTGTTTGGATTTGATTAACTCTGCTTTATGAGGCCCGTCTTCAGTGTATTGTATTACTATTAACTCTGCTTTATGAGACCCGGCTTCAGTGTATGGTATTACATGTACTATTAACTCTGCTTTATGAGACCCGGCTTCAGTGTATGGTATTACTATTAACTCTGCTTTATGAGGCCCGGCTTCAGTGTATGGTATTACTATTGACTCTGCTTTATGAGACCCGGCTTCAGTGTATGGTATTACTATTAACTCTGCTTTATGAGACCCGGCTTCAGTGTATGGTATTACTATTAATCAGAAATACTTGCGTTATATATGTGTTAGGAACTTTTTGACATGAAGGAAAGATAGTCAGCTGAGAATTTGTTAGTTTGAATGGTGATTTACGTCATTTGTAGCACATGTTAGGCCATATATGACGATGTTATTGTAGAGGCAGATCACCTCATTTTTCATGGGTAGAACCAGTACTGTATACCTCCCGCCATCCGTAAGAATCGACACGTTTTCATTTGACAGGTGAGCTCCCAGTGGGATTTGAACAGTCAGCGGAGGAGGGTGAGAAGCCAGTTTGATGTTCTTTTTCTTTACCATTAATTTACCTTATTAGTGAGGAGAAAAAAACAAACGAATATTACATCGAAGTCAATAGGTCATTAGGTGTCGCATACATGAGATTTTGCGGTTCGAATATCATTTGGCGGGGATACATCTTATAACGTCATCTGAATACAGAATTCTATATGAAAAACATGGTTAATCAAATTGGCTTGTTATATACAACCAATGAAATAAACCTATTATACTCATATCAATGCACGAATAATCAGTATTTGACAGATTACGTAAATTCGTAATCCCGCCACCAATAGGCAACTTTTAAAACATATACTGAACAAAAAAAGTTTAGCACGACATTTTAGGGACATATATAGTTTAACCATATTGAACAATGATATAATTGTTTGAAGATTTAGAAATGCTAGGCAAGTGGGTGATTTTCAAAAAATCCTGTTATTTTATTGTTTTCTAAGCGAGGTATCAGAGTTACCTCCCATATATTCAAAACACATTATTTCATTATACAACGTGTACAAATCCTTGACAAACGTAATGCGTTGAACAAATTGACTGTTTAGCATTGACAAGAATTGCCCACTCTGTCATTGTTTAAAAAACGCTGAAATGTGTTCACAAAAGATTGTTATTCTCAAACAAAATCATTCCGAATTTTGTAATTTTAATTACCTCCCTTTTCATTGCATTGAGAACGATTTTCGATAGCTTATAAAAGTATGTTTCCATCATATTTGCTCTCTTGCAATCACTGATTTTGTTTACAAAGGACTTTGTAGCATGGCTCTGTATCTCGTCTATGGAACTGACATGACACAATCTAAACGGTTTTAACCAGCCAGGCCAAAGTTACCAACTTATAATTCATTTTACGCATATTCAGTTACATACCGTAATAAACCTATACTTTTAATCGGCATATATACATTATTATATAACCAGAACACACAGATAGAGTTTTGATAAACGGTTTTGTAGTGTACTTTTGTCGTTATTTGGCGAGTTGTTTTCTTTATACGAAATCGCTAAATGACACGTTTCTATACCAATATTTCCAGATGGGTACCAATATCGAAGCGTCCATCTGCACTAACGCGTCAAAATCAAGATACGACAACCCCGCCCCGTAGCGGCAGCTCATCCAACGGAAGTGATCACAGTCGACCGCAGAGCTATATACACAAGGCTGGTATCCCGGGGCCCGGTGCGGGGTATTCCGCGGGTAGCCTTACCATCACAGCATCGCCAGGTATTTCTCAGATAATTGATAAACCGACCAATAATTCACACTTCAACGAAAACGGTCGACGAGATTCGAAAGATTCCTGGCACAACATACAGGCAAATCTGCAGTCTTCCGGGGTGCACAAGAGGGTATCGCCTTCGAAACAAGTGAGCCTCGGGTTACTCCGTCATGACGAAGCCACGGGGACCATAACGCTGGATATCAGAAATGTCCCCAACGGTGACTCAGGTGATTATACTTTTATTTGTAATTATTTATTGGCTTCTTGTAGAGACATAGACGTAATAATGCTATTAGGACATCAAAATCATCATCACCACCACCACTACCACCATATCATCATCAGCAGCAGCAAGTGCATCATCATCATCAGCAGCAGCAGCATTACAATTATCATCATCACTACCACCATCATCAGCAGCAACAAGTTCATCATCATCAGCAGCAGCAGCAGCAGCATTACAATAATCATCATCACCGCCATCATCACCATCACATAATCATCAACAGCAGAGCAATTCTATCATCATCATCAGTGTATCGTTATAAGCAACATTAAACATAGATATAGATCGAAACTAGACCAGACCTCGCAATCTGGACTACTATTTTGCAAGCCTATTTCGTTTGATAAATTATCTAGATAGCCTTCGGTTCTCGGCGGGTACGAATCCAATAATTTTAAATGTCAGGTAAATAAACCTACGCATCTTTGACTTCAAGTGGATGCAAAATCTTCCTTATCTCCTAATTATCTCACAAGTTAGATTGTAATGAATCACAAACCAAAACATAACGCACATCAGTGAATCATTCCCCTGACAAGAAATGCCCTGGAAAAAAAAAATATAAATAAAAAACAGATACGTATCTCAGTCCGGTTCAACGCTAAGTCGGCAAAACATCAAAGGCTCGCTGATACCTCCTGTAGTTATACATGGGCATATAACGGTTATTACGCTAATTACAGGAGTAGTTGGTTGCAGCGAGTGTGGTCTGTGCGTCTAATAATGCTGTCGTTGTCGTCTTGCGCAAAACTTACAGCAGCTGCTTTGCGAATTATTAAATTTGAACACATAGTGCGGTAGCGTAAGTCATAGACATCTGTGTAGGTAAACGTAGATTAGGAAATTAAGCATTCACAGAACAACCAAAAACACGCACTGAAACAAACAATAGGGGAAAATAGAAGCGAGGTATGTCACATCACAAATATAAAAGGAACACAATTAAACCGAGTCTGCTACTTTATTCTCTTGGTTGTGCTTGTTGCTTCCAAAGGAAATTTCACACAAGCGTTCGTTTAGTGCAGTGTAGCGGCTGTAAAAGCTCTCCCATGCTACGAATCAGTGGTGTTATTTATACCGGTCGGGTCCTTTGGGATCAACGATCCCAATATAAGTGGCTTTGAAGTAGAATACCGCTTAAGCCGGTGCTAGGGAGCGTGAGAGGTGTTGCTTCTAACATTACCCCTCATCAACAGACTCAATAAAACCGAGTCTGCTCCTTTATTCTCTTGTTTGTGTATGTTGCGTCTAAAGGATCTCCCCTATCAGTATGTATTGACCGTAGGGATACCGCAACACTTACAATTTAAAATATGAGAAAATGCTCCTATACACACCAAGCCATTGTGTTTTTTAAACAATTCATAACTTTCGCATCATCAAAATAATTTGATCAATCAGTGATTAATAAAATCATGGATATACAGGTACCTGTAAATCTATGATAAAATAAAACACCTCCTCACACATTCTGGTATAGGGTAAACTCAGTCTTTATCCTTGATGCTCAACTGACTTTAGCCCTTTATAAAACTAATTTGTAGTGATAATTATATTAAAAGCTTTATTTTTGTGTACAGCTATGAATCTTATTGTGGTGCTCTCTGACTTAACTGAAATTATAGTCTAATACTGTGATTTTTATGCCGCGGTGAGGTGTCCGTCTGTCCGTCCGTAAACTTTATTTTAGCGACTTCTCCTCTGAAACTACTGAATGGATTTTCATGAAACTTTACAGAAATGTTGCCCATGAAGTCTAGTTGATCCTAGCAAAAATTCATGTTGATGTGAAATCCAAGATGGCCGCCAAATCTAAAAATAGATTTTTAAAAAGCAAGTTTGTAGCGACATCTTCTTGAAAACTATAAGTGATATTGATATGGGACTTTTTCTAAAATGGTCAGCATGACATGATGTTGGTCCTTGTCAAAAATCGTTTTGATTCGACGTTAAACATGGCTGCCAGTGGCCATCTTTGTTACATAGAGTTATATAGTAAAAACTTGTAGCGACTACTCCTCTGAAACTACTTGGCGGATTTTCATGAAACTTTACAGGAATGTTGCTCATGAAGTCTAGTTGATCCTAGCAAAAGTTCATGTTGATGTGAAATCCAAGATGGCCGCCAAATCTAAAAATAGATTTTTAACAAGTTTGTAGCGACTACTTCTTGAAAACTATAAGTGATATTGATATGCGTCTTTTCCTAGAATGATCAGCAAGACATGATGTTGATCCTT
The DNA here is from genome assembly GCA_037043455.1 of Cyrtodaria siliqua. Classification (NCBI taxonomy): domain Eukaryota; kingdom Metazoa; phylum Mollusca; class Bivalvia; order Adapedonta; family Hiatellidae; genus Cyrtodaria; species Cyrtodaria siliqua. The sequence goes on along the minus strand of JAWPHD010010114.1, from coordinate 63,042 downwards.
GTGGAAAATTATTTTGATTCGACGTTAAACATGGCTGAAATGTTGGTCGGAAATTCAAGATGGCCGCCACAGCTAAAAATAGATTTTCAAAAAAACAAGTTTGTAGTGACTACTTCTTGAAAACTATAAGTGATGTCTAAAAGTGGGACTTTTTCTAAAATGATCAGTATGGAATGATGTTGATCCTTGTCGAAAATTATTTTGATGCGACGTTTATCATGGCTGTCAGCGGCCATCTTTGTTTACATAGAGTTATATAATGAAAACTTGTAGCGACTACTCCTCTGTAACTACTCGACGGATTTTCATGAAACTTCACAGGAATGTTGCTCTTGATGTCTAATTGATCCTAGCAAAATTTCAGGTCGGCCGAAATTCAAGATGGCCGCCATGGCTAAAAATAGATTTTCAAAATACAAGTTTGTAGTGACTACTTCTTGAAAACTATAAGTGATGTTGATATGGGACTTTTTCTAAAATGATCAGTATGACATGATGTTGATCCTTGTCAAAAATATTTTGATTTGACGTTAAACATGGCCGCCAGCGGCCATCTTTGTTTACATAGAATTATATAATGAAAACTTGTAGCGACTACTCCTCTGAAACTACTTGACGGATTTTCATGAAACTTCACAGGAATGCTGATCTAGCTATCAAAAACCTATCAGTAGAGCTTCAAGGTCATTGACCTCTTGTTCATATAGTGATTGAGGATAAAATCCGAGTAAACCCCTTTATTTTCACCTACTGAATATCTCAACATCTCGGAAATTTGTAACTGATGACAGGATGTGAAAGTTATTATTTTAAAAAATTATTTGATAACTCTTCACTTTGCTTGTTATGTGAATATTCTCGTTTCGCAAAGCTATGCATCTGACTGGCTTCATGCATGCGTGTATACTAGTTCTTTCAGTCCAGAGACGATAGCAGTATTTACAGTCCGTGCCTGAAAGCAAGTTATAGTGTTCATTGATGCACGTGTATACATGTGCAATGAATTATGCCCCGCGCTAAATGTGAACAACTGACATCAACACCTTTAAGATGGCGCGTGCCATACTGGTGTATGTCCGTTGCACAATCCAAAGACATATTAACAGGTATGTGCACAATCAGAGGTTCGTGCGTATAAAACCACGGACCGCAGAATGTTAGTCTACGACCCGTGATGAAACCACATGGATATATGTGACACATAGAGGACCTTACATGAGTGTATTATTGGTTTTAATGAAAAAAATAATGTCAGGAAGACGTAAACACGCCCCGACCATTTGCTCTTACCAGACACTTTCTTTTTTGAATCAAGGTGGTCGACCTCGCTTCGCTCTGGTCAAATCCTTGACACACGTTACATATTGATTACAAATTACCTTTGTAGCACGACGTGCAAGAAGTACACATTGGTTGGATCTCTTGAAATTGGTTGGGTCTCTTTGTCCGATAGAAGACACATCCAAAAGTTGATATTTACCTATAAGTTTAAAAATGGAGATTTACCGAGTTACTTGAATGAAATATTCCCCGCAACTATTTCAGAATCGAATCCTTATAACTTGAGAAACACTTCCAACTTCGTTACTTTGCCTAGAAAAAAAGGAATAGTCTTACCGTCATCTCTGAAACTTTGGAACGAACTTGATATTAACATTCGCAAAGTACCATCCCTTTCGAGTTTTAAAACTAGACTTAAAAAATACTTTAAACCACAAATAGTACCTACATGCGCGTTTGCGAAACAATTGCAGCAATTTAAACGCTGATCTCTATCTTAATAATTTGAGCGATAATCCCAATTGTATGTTATGTTTGTTAATGTTTATACTATTTGAGACAACTCGAGCTATCAGCAAATAAAATAGTCTACATTAAGTCCCCTTTGAATTATTGGCTTCAAATCAGTGGTTCAGAGCTATTCAGAAATAATTGGGATTAAGATTTTATTTTGATTCAGAATGCAATATATATATACATATAAAATAAGCACTGGGACGACAGCCAGTCTGCATTACTTGTTTAGATGTGTAATTTTCAGAAATTAAAGACGGCAATTTCATCCTTTAAGTCCTCGCAAACTTTTATACGGCATCGACCAACTAACGGACGAGGAAAATCATATTCTATTTACTATAGTTCAAAACTATATTTAAAAAAACACTAAACGATTCCAAAATCCTTGACTTTGTATCGATTTACCGTTGTATTTTGTCTCACATAATTGGCTATATCAACTGTCGCTATGTTTCTATCGGCCTGAATGGGGATATGGGGTGTTATTTCGGTGGAGATTGCGTGGGGGTAGAATGGCACGGAGTATTTTCTTTTATATTTTTTCTCTCTTCGTTTTTCCTTATCAAGTTCATATTTAAAGAGGTTGATGGTTGATGCACTATTTTCAAACAAGATTTATTTAAAAGGGCTCTGAAAAACTTGAAAAAAGCTGAGGCGACCATCTTGAAACGATGACGTGCCATTTTACCATATATGGCATTTTGACAAAATATATTTTGATTCTGATTGCAAAATATTTAAAAAACAAAACAAAAACAACAACACTGGGACGAGAGCCAGTCTACCTTAACATGTGCAATTATGAAAACCATTTAAGGTGTGTGGACGTATCACGATACGCCATGCAGACACAATTGGAACTAATTGTTTTACTGTACACAAACACAGTGATTCGGTCCCTCATTTGCATCTATAATACACTATTGTAATTACGATAAATAAGTCACTCCAAGAAGCCATGTCACGTGATAAAGCTACATTCGTCGGTGCTATTTATCATTCACGGCGTTTTATTTACACTTTAGATCAATGACCATCTTCACACTATTTGTTTTATCAGTATACAAATCACAGAAATCAGTTAGATCTACCTGTGTTTATTTACGGGGAATACTCCCGCCTGCCACTCTTCCTTGTTTTATAACTCAAATTTGCTAACGAAGAGCAATTTGTACCGATTTTCTAAGAGATAATGGGTAATATCAATATACACAGATTAAGGAATGTATGAAATGCGCGATATGATTTGTTAGAACACCAGAAACACTGTTTCTATTCAATATTGAAATGAACATTTTGAAACCATCAGAATCTGTTGTGGTAGGATCGAAGTCGATGATTGTTGGTTTAGGTTCTATGCGTCCGACTCCGGCTGGTTTGTCAACACTTTCCTTTACCGCTTCCGTGTTCGAGGGGTTAACGTTGCGCTGTAAACCTTCTTGCCTCTTGCCGCTGCGGGTTCAAATCCCACTGGAAGCTTAACTTGTAAGTGAGAAAGTGTCGATTCTTACATATGGCGGGAGGTGTACGGTACTGGTTCTACCCAGCAATAAGTGGGTGGTCAGCCTCCACCACAAACAATCGACCGTCATACCATGCATAGCCTAAAATGTGGTGGAAAATAAAGTTTAACATCAAACAAATATTTCTTGTAAAAGTAATATAATGTATACCTAGATGTAATTACATCTCAGTTCAGAGGTAAGCGTTTGCGGGCAGCATTCAATTAATTTATTTAATACATCGTTAGAATTTTACGCTCTGTTTAGAAATTGGCAAGCAATATATCATAGTCTACGCTTATCCCACAATACATGGTCTAATCTGCAGCTCACTATCTCAATGTCTACAACCTTTTGTTGTATGATTAGCATTTATGAGCAGTTGTGATTAATTAACACGAGTTTCTGAAGGTTTATAACTATTTCCACATGTTGGCATTTTTCGGGAAGTTAAATTCATAATAGCCTATGACGTACTTAAGTGATCCCATGACATTATAAAATTACGCTCAAAATGGACAAGACCACGCTTAAAAATATCATAGTTTGCTCAAACCCGACCTTAGATTTTTCAGATGTGTAGGTGAACAATTCTTTTCTTGTATGTCAGTTTCTTTTGTGAATACTGATTAACGTGTAGCTGTTTGTTGGACTTAAAACACTATTTTATGTACTGATGATTTTACTTTACTTGGTGTGTAGTGCAGTGTTGAAAGTCTTAACTTTGTACATGAAATTCCTATCTAAAAACAATTGATGACCCAAATTAATAAATATGGTGGAAGAGGAAACACTTGTCTTATTTTCACTGTCAACGGGATTTTCAAGATTGACCAGGCAGGGGTCTCAGAAGGCAATGGTAAACAAAATAAAACTATTTTACTGGAAAAAAAAGTTTGAAGTCGGGCCGATTTTTAAGGACCGGTCGCGTTCGGGCAAACAAACGTAATCTTAATCGCCAAAAAGCCCAATATGGCCAATGTGTATATATGTTCATGTATGTACATGAATAACATACACATTAACTTCGAGATGCACACGTGCACACGCGCCCATTAATAAGACTGGAAGACAATTCATCATTGCTGCCACCTCGGATTCTGATGTACCTGCCGCCACTTAGTTGGTTTGCTTCGAGGCTGTAAGTTAACTCGGAAATTGTTATCTAAGCGATACCATGAACTTGTGTGCACTTAAATTAACATAAAAACGATGTATCGATGCACGCATTTGTCTCTCTTGATTTTTATCAATTTTCCGTCCGCGTTAATTTCTTGGAGCAAAGTTGAAGGTAACGTTCCAGTTGGTGAAATGTTTAAGTATGGCTTGTACGAAGGATACTGGAGCGTAATTATATCTCTTAATTTTGAAAATATGGGTATTTAAGCATATTCTTATCACGCTTGTCGATATCGATGGTTGTAAAGATAGCTTTTCTGTAAAACTGGAAGTTCTTAGATGTGGTAAGGAATATTTATCACTTTGGATGTATACCAGCAAAGAATCGAGGTTACAGTTTATCTTGTGGTAGCATTCTAGTATCTAGGATTTATGAGCGAATTTGAAATGGCAATGAAAATAGGTCAAGAATTTTTAGATGGTAAGTATATTGTTTTGGGTTATATTTATTACAAACTAAAAACTATAAAATTATAATATACACGTATATTGATGATCATATATAGGAGTTGTTGTTACTATGTTGTTACTATGTTGTTACTATGTTGTACTATTTAATACAAATACGTATGTTTGTTTGTGTGGTATTTTACGTCATTTTCAGCACAATGCAATGTTATATATGACGGTCGATAATTTGTGGTGGAGGCAGACAGACCGCCCACTTTTCCTGGGTAGAACCAGTACTGTACACCTCCCGCATCCGTAAGAATCGACACTTCCTCACGTACAAGTCGAGCTCCCAGTTGGATTCGAACACGCAGCGGTGAGAAGCGAAATTTACAACGCAACTTCGTTAACCATTCGGCCACGGGGACGCTTGACAAATACGTATGAATGTGTTTATGATGTGTATTTGGGCAGGGGACTATTTGGTAGTCTGTGTGTTTGTTGGTGCGTTTCTGGACTGGATTCAAATCCGAATTTCGATGGTATTAACTAATCTGAAAAAGTTACTTCAACAGAAGTAGAATTATATAATTAAAATAACATACAAATAGAACAAACTAGCATGAACACATATAAACAAATAATATATATATCATCTTTTCTAAATATTAAATAACCTAACTCGCCAAATAACGGCAAAATTACGCTACAACCTCGTTATCAAAACCCTATCCAGGTGTTTAGGTCATATACTAAAAAAGTATACGTGCCGATTACAAGTAAACGGGTTATTAAAATACCCGTGATTGAATATGGTTAAATGAATTATGAGTTGGTAACTCTTAATTAGACGCTCTGACAGTTTTGGGGTTTGGAAGTCATATAATATATACTACTCAAAATTTGCTAAGGATCACTTTTATTCTTCCATATAATTTTATTAGAAATTAATTCACAATAACGATATTAATTTCATTGATGCTTCAACAATTCCACAATTTGAATCAAGTCATGAGATCACTGCCCTAAATACTTTCATGTAAAATAGAAATAATGCTATTTATTTCAGCAAGAAATTTAGACAGCAAAAAAGTGATCCTTAGCTGAGTAGTATATGTACACCTCGTTGTCAATAAGTTTAGAAACGGTGCACATCTGTTGTAAATTTGCCTTTATGGCGGAATAGGGACTTTAACGAGTGAACCCATGTTAGTAGGTTCTTGTTCAGATGATCATTGATGTACTTCATTTGCAGTCAAGCACATAATAAGGGCCATATGATAATTTCTAATTTGATACGCAATAGCTCAAACACAGAAACATTATTGCAGGGCTCGGACAAGATGAAGACCGATACACTCCGAGTGATGATGCTCTCGAACATCCGGGAACCTCGGCCTCGACGTTGAGGAACAGAAACCCGCGTACACACAACCCACAGGAAGATAACATGAGGTAACTATTCTCCAAAAAGTATATTAGCAGAATCAGTTTAAAGCAATTTTTTTTTTGTCAATATTGACTTTAATATTTACTGGCTTTAAAGGGGTACATCAGGCTTTACAAACAATCTAATTTTAAAAGTTCCCATTTATTACAGAAATGTCACAAAAAGTCGTGCACCGTGTTGTTCAGCCTCAGGTCACCACGGAGTTCAAATCGTGACTTAACATACTTTAAATTAACCTTGGTGCGTAACCTACGATAGCATATATATATATTACGGTGTAGAATGAATTTCCTTATAAAAAGGGAGTCATTTTAGGCTGATGTATTATATTTTAGTCCTTTAGAATAGAATATATTTTTTAAAAAAAAGGATAAAAGGAAAAAAAGGGCTCATAGCCCACCACAGAAATTCTGATGCACATTCTTTACGTTTTGAGTTCAAACAATAAAATGTATGAATCATGAATTTTTAACAAAATCATCGTTCCCACAAAACCTCTCTACTTAAAGGGGTACACTTCAATCTTAAAATATTAATTAGCACCTTGATTTATTAATCCAGTATCATTTTATAATTAAATAAAAGGTAATTACATTTGGAGATGTTATTTTTTTCCTCCGAAATTATATTTAGCTTTAAATATATTATCGGTGCGATATAAAGAACACTTTTTAATACGCAGAAACAATTTGCTTTAAACTATTCAAACAGTTAGTATTAAAGTCCATATCCCGCCAAAACTTTTAAAATTAAACAAATGAGAAAATGGGAGTTAACTTACATATATAAATTATAACTTAAATATTTTGAGAATCCAAAGTCTATAGACAAAGTATAAACGGATGCAATCAGCTGGGCCGAACCCCAAAACTGGAGCGTCGAATTAAGAGTTACCAGCTCCCAATTCGTTTTACGAATATTTTATCACAGGCATTTTAAAAACCATAAACTTGAACTTATAGATTATTATATGACATGAACACCTGGATAGATTTTTTATAACGGTTTTGTTGTATAATTTTGCCTTCATTTGGCGAGTTACTTGCTTTAATGATTTTCTGATATGCAACTAATGTTGATAAACTGACGTAAACCGGAAACACACTAGTTTGTTGATGGGGAGCGTAAATATAGCGACACAAGAGCAAGATTTTTGTTTTATTTACAGCTTCAAGGACAGTATATGTATGGTGTGCAGCGCCCTCTACATGCTGTTTGTGGTAGTAGCCGGTCTCGTGGTACCGGTGGCAGAGATCTTCGCTACACAACCATACCCTGCACTGTTTGAGGTAACATAACTATGAACATTTTTTTATATAAAATTAATGAAAACAATACCCAAGAACAAAATGAACATGTATGGACTCTTCAATTTTCTTACCTCCATGGCGCGAGGTATGTCTTCATCAAAGATGATTTATTTGAATGTGCAAGCAAAAAGAACACTGACGACACTCCCGTCTACTAGTATTTCGCTTGTGTACGGATAACATCAACAATGAACAATTCGAAGCATATTAAGAGTTGTTTCCCTTCATACAAAAGTCAACATGTTTCCAGTTGTTTGATTCTTGCAATGTGAAGGACGATCTTGTACGAATGCCTCAGTGCAAAACAATTATCTGCCTTGCTGCTGTATGCGAGAATTAATTTGCCATGTGACTGATATAGCCAACAATAAGCCGGCTGTCATTCATCTTGTAAGTGTTAAATAGAACGTACTGCTGCTCCGCTTATATTTACTCTTTAATTCCTCTTGTACAGAGATTACAAATACACATATTAACAATTAGGTACATATGGAATACAGTAGTAATTGCATGTCGTATGATGAGAACAAAATAATAGTAAATAAACGAATGCAAAGAGGTGAACAGTTTCTAACAGTGATTCATACTTGTAGAAATTGTTTGAAATATTTTGGAACACTGTCTTGAAATGTGTATCCACGACGTTCAATTCATGTATGATTTATATATATACATAAAAACAAAAGAAAACATAAAGAATGTGTGATACATACTTGTAGAAATTGTGTCAATCGTTTGAAACACCTTTCCGTGACTTGAAAGGTGAGTCCACGACGTTCAATTAGTGTATGATATAATTACAAATAGTATACGTTATGTCTTTAGCCGAAAGGACCGAAAATTATCGAAATGTTTAGCGAAACTCGCTAAAGACTGTATTCAGTGATCAGTATACTACTATGTAGCTATCTTATATACAACCGCGATTTTCTTTACTGTTGATATTACTGTTGTTAGGGTCTCTCTGATACATACTACTACTACTGGTATAGGTTCCTCTGAGACAAATGCACATACCTTTTTAAATTTGTATTAATAAGGACAGTAGAGATGTAAAAAAACTGTTCGTGCTTTATTTCTTCAATCATAAGATATGCTTTGCTACCTAAGCAGGTTTGAAATAGTTCTTCTTTTGTCAGAAGTTCGAGCACGGGCAATATTGTTCGACAAATATTATTCACAGAAACGGCGAATTCATTCATTTCGTCTATAAAACCGATGCATTCGACGGTAACGTGTTTAGGTAAATCTTACGCTATGCTATTGCAAAGTATGCATCTAAAAGACAGGAAGCTAGACGTCTCGCATGCTACCCATGAACGAGCAATTTTGAATTTATTATAGAGGCTTCAAACAGAGACCGGAACCTTCCAGATTAAGGCTGGTGCTACTGAATTATGTAGATTTATGAATCGCGTAAAATCATCATCACTTGATATTCTGTCGACCCATTCTGTCGTATAAAATGATTTAACAGCGTTATTAACAATTATTTTCCATCTTAATTTGGATGGAAATTGTGCATTCGATAAGAAAGACAATAAGTAATCAAATAGCCTATACTTAAGGAGAATCTCGCATATGTCAGGGATGAACCCATACTGATTTGTACATCCCTGCAGCATAAACAAGTTAAGTCTCAGACTGAAAATCTGTTTGCACAGTAAATGTGTCGGTAGTTTACACAATTTCTGTAAAAAGCTTAATTTTCGTTTATCAATATCGGATATAAGTGGTAACCACCCAAGCATGGAAAGAGCCATGTCGGTGCGCGTGCGCATAGGAAACTTTTGAATTACTTTTGCTGACAACCGTTTCACTTTTTCAAGCTGCAGCAAATTTTTGACAGACATATTATGCCAAAGCTCGCACCCATACAGCAACGTTGGAAATGTAATTTTCTCTACTATCGACGAAACGATTAGTGGATTAATCGTTCCTCTATGTGGATCCAGTGACAAAATCGAAAACAGAGAAGCACGTCCTTTATCACAACGGCTGTCTATAGCAGTGCCGCATTGAAGTGAAGCATTTAATTCTATACCAACATGCTTAGTGAAGTAGGTTTGCTTTAAATCCATAGTACCAAATGTTATTGGACTTGAAATCACTTCATTGCTGTTAGAAAATAAAATTACTTGACATTTGGAGGGATTAAATGAAAATCTCCATTTCTGAGAATACATTTTAACAATAGTTAACATTTTTTTTAGACTGTCTACGTTTGGAGCTAGGAGTGTCAGATCGTCAGCCAGAGTGGGGTTTCCACAATTTATTAAACCAATATAAGAACCAAGTGATGAACATTGTAATTCTTCTAGAAGGTCGTTTATGTAAACAAGATAGAGCCAACTGGAGAGAACCCCACCCTGACGGACTCCTTGCATCACCGAAAAAAGTTCTGATTCTATACCATTAACCATTACACAGCTAAACATAGTTCTATAAGTATAAATTAGAGTGTCTAAGAGTTTTCCGCCGATACCGAATTGCCTCATTTTACTCAATAGGCCATCGTGCCATACGTTATCGTACGCATTAGATGCATCTAGAATAGCTGCATAAGTGTTACTACCGTGCTCTTTATTGTGCAGAATTGTTTCTTGCATATTAAAAGAAACTGTTATAGAGCCTAGAAGTTCTTGATAGCCGTTCTGTTGCTTATTAGGAAACGGAATGCACTTAAGATGACTCCATGTGTTTAATCTTCCCTTAACTACAGCAAAAATATAGATAGGAATACAGCAGTTTGACTGAATTATTTCCACACTTACAATTCTGTCACTCGGAAAAGTCTGCATAGGTTTTACCTTGAACTGACATTCTTTTTTGTATAGAATACAAACTCCACCTTTGCCGCATCTCGCGCTTGGAATGTGAGATGAGTCGCATATAGACGTCGATATGTACTTGCTATCTATTGAGTCAAGAAATGAGCTGTGCTCGGGTTTAAGTTTGTGCTCGGATATTAGAGCTAAGTCAATGTCATATTTATCTAATAAACAACTTACACTTGAAGCAGAGGACATGATTCCTCTCACATTCCAAGTAAGCAGATTGCAACTCAAAGATTCATGTGACTTAAACATACAAAATACAACGATACGTATAATTGTCCATAATACTTGATTAGCCATGGCTGAGTCAAAATTGTACATGTATTACCAATAGCTGTTATGGTTTAGTTATGACTTCTGATTGACATTATGCCAAACACGACAGTACATATTTCTTGGCCAAAAGTACTTGTTTTCGACCATGCTGCTCTGGTTGGAATAAACTGTCAGCTTAGCCGCAAGGTCACCATTTTTACGTTCAAACATATGGATCGCCTGTGTCTTTATTCCATTGTCTTTAAGGAAAAACCTTAATCCAGCTTTGTTAGATCGTAATGATATCCCACCAATGTAGTATCGCCGAGTTTTTCTACCGGCAATACCCTCGAATGCCGGTTCTTCAGCTGTGTTGTCATTTTCGTTTATTTCATCCTCAGTCACAGGACTGCTGCACGAATATGTGGAATGATTACCATGCTTTACAATATTATTTTTTGTTTTAATATTGCTTTCTCGTTGCAGTCTCACTGCAAGAGAATGTCTAACTTCAATGCTATATGTATCGTTCGTATCCTGTTCTCTCTTCTTTTGAATATCTTCACTGCCATTGGTCTTCTTTGATGATATTTCGTTTGCTGTACTATCGGTGCTTCCTGGATTTGTCACTGGTACCTCCTTGCTCGAAGTCACTCTTTCAAACCGCCGTTTTTCAACATTGAATATGAGTGTGCTTGTCGGTATTGCTGATTTCGATTTCGTACAATCACTCCTTTGGTTTTCCTTTTTCGAGACGTTTACTTCAGGGGATTTGAATTTTATACAGTCTCTCTGAAAGTCATTATCTAGCACTGTATTTCCCGTAGATTTCTTTTCTGTGTCTAGAACCGTTATGGTACTTTTGGGGGAAATGGAAGCGTCATTCTTGGGTCGGGTGTTCGGGTGTATCTTATCTGAATTTTGTATTGCCTTAATTTCCCTTTCAAGCTCTTTTATTGTCTCTTTATCTTTTATTGTCTGTTCTTTTAACTCAGCTACTTCCTGTTTTATGAGTCCAATATCTGACTTTGCATAAATTTCATAACTTTAAAAATATCAACGATGCGTTGCCATAACTTTCAAAATAAACGATAACCTACCCGTATGTCGTTAGTTAGCTATTTCATATGTATATACTTATTTCAGGGTTTCTACATTTATCTTCATGTCATGAGCCAAGCGTTTTTAGTATATGCCTACGCATATCTATTACGTATGAGGGCACATCCGCTAAAACGCCGAGGACGAACGGTTGTGTCCTCAGTTCCGGTTCAGAACCGGCGAAGTTTGTCTGTTAGTGACATCATCGAAAACCAGACCGGAAGTTTTTATCTACGTCTTGGAGCGGTTGGTAAGTTAACATTGTGTATACAAACTGTCAACACAAAACGCAATTCGCTTTTAATAAGTGTCAAGTAAACAGAAGCGGGCGTGTGAACGAATTGACAATACTTTTAGATTGCATGCGCACCCAATCTCTCCCAGAGTCCATTACATTGACCTCTGTCAGCCATTACACTGACCCCTGTCAACGTCTAAGAAAGTAGCCTGATCACATGATAATTTGTCACATGACCATAGTTAAAATATCAAAAAGGCGAACAGAACTTCAACACTGTGGCACCACCAACTATCGGCTGCTGTTTGACACGTAAACAGTCGAAAGAAACACTACTTATTTTCTACATTTTGATATATATTTTAAGTTAGTAATTTAATTTAAGGTAGGTTGTTAAGAGCTATGTGATACTGGAAAGTGCTGGTAAGCAAAATGCTGTACTGTCACCCTGTGGTGCGTATTTTGAATGTTTTGACGGCGGAGTGATATGCCGAAGTACAACCTTTATTCTACCGCAATATAACCCTGAGCATAATTTACTGGATATTTAAAACATACAAGCCGAAAAATTGTTTTCTTTTGTAATTTAAGCATTTCATATACAGTTAATTCAGATAAAATAGTAGTGCCATCAAGACATTTTGCATTTCCATCGTTTTTTATCGTTTGCCAAGATTCTGGGTATTTGATGAGACGTTGACAGTGATGTATGTATATGCAGGGAACGACAACTCTGGGCAGAGATTGTCGCACATTCCAGTCCAGAATCTATTGTGCCTTTGCCTTTAAGACGCCTTATCGGTTATATGGTAGAGGAATGTTAAACCGTAGAACGACACACGCACACGCAAACGCACGCGCACGTACACGTACACGTGAAGTCATTGTTGTCAATTTTCTGAGTGAAAAGACAGTTTTGTATTTTTCAAAAAAAACTCCCAACCCTCCCTAATTTTAGTTACGGGTTGATGTATTAAGTGTCATGTTTGTAAATGTATATGACACGATTGTAAGCTTATATGTCATGTTTGTAAATGTATATGACACGGTTGTAAGCTTATATGTCATGTTTGTAAATGTATATGACACGGTTGTAAACTTATATGTCATGTTTGTAATGCCTAATTCAGGTTAAAGCCTTAAAGGGAGTGTATCGACACAGCCAAACAAGCTCTGTTATTGAGAGTTGTGAACAACTCGGAAAAAGGTGAAAAGAAATATCAAAATCTGATGATAAACAAAAAATATATGACCATTTGAAGGTTGTTCTAATAACGGATATGGAAGCCGCCATTTTGAGAACTATGACATCACAGTTCCACATTACCATATATGGCATTATGATACATATCATTTAAAGCAAAGAAAAACACTGCACATGAATGCAAAATTCTTTACTGTTCATATAAAGCATTATTGCCATTAAAGGCCGGGTCACACTATAAAAGCTGGGCACACTGAAAAATGGCTACTACCACTGACCACTCTAAGCTGTCTACAAGCAAAGCACCAGTGGGGATTTTTTTCAAAATTTTAATAGACCTACCCCACACATTTTGTTGAAACTTGGCATGAATGTTCTTGCATGTTTGATGAATATTCCTTGTGAATTTGAAAGTGTGTGAGTGTTATATCTAAAAAATCTTTTTTGAAAACTGTTGTAAAATTCAAATTTTCCACCACTGGTGATTGACAGTTAATGAAAGGTCATGACCTGTCTGCCAGCCAACTAGAGTTGAGATGCTGGAGATTTTCTTTTAGCTGACATATGGCGGGGAATAAAATACTACTACAAATACTACAGTGTTTAGATGTACATTACACTGACATCTAACGAAGTAACTTCATGAGGCATGACATTAGATATTATGAAAGTTATATTATTTTTTCATAAATATTATGTGTACAGAGATTATAAAAGCTCATGTGCGTGTGTCCTGAATCAATTATTCCCATAAATGACCCATGCTGGGAACACTTGGTAAATTTGGGGACCATTGCCTGACCATTTCTAAAACACACGTTGGCATTATATATCCCTTCTATGTCATACATAGCTCCGGAAGCATGTGTCATTCCAGATGTCCTATTTGTCTGTTTTTAATCCACAGTTTCTTGTTCTAGGAGCTACATAAATTATGTATTTGAGATTGAGGTTATCCTTTAAATTAATGTCTCAAGTTGCTGTTCTGAAACTGCAAGTGTTTTTTTTTTGTTCCTCAACAATGCAAACAATGCTTATATATTAACAAAAATTAAAACAGATACCAGAAATAATTTTGAAACTTAATTAATAGTTTATTGCCTGAACAAACCCTGGTGAACACTTTATAAATGTATACAAAAGAAATTCTATAACATTTGTGTTATTTGTGGAAAAAAAGTTGTGATTATTTGTTTTATTGGAGTTAAATAAGGACACACTCCTAAGTTTATAATTCCACTTATTGATAGGTAATAGATAATTGCTTAGAATGATTATCTCTTCATCTTTATCTCTGGTTTACATAATTCACCACACTGAAGTTTATTGCTCTACCATACCACATCATCATGTTTATGTTTACAAACAGCACAAACTGACCAGTGGATAAGCCACTCCTACTGTGCCTAATTTGCTTAATGGCCTACCGTACGGTTATTGAAGATTTTGAGATCCGGTCTTTAAGTATACATATTTTTCATACAGTTGCTGTCATTTCCTATAAATCAGAAAATGTTCATGTTTATAAATATTCCACATATGATCATTTAGAACTGTGATGTCATACCTCTCAAAATGGCGACTTCCATATCAATGTCAACAGAATCTTGAAATGATCATATCTCCTTTATTTTTCATTCGATATTGATAATTATTTCACCCTTATTCAAGTTTTACATAATTCTCAATAATACAGATGGTTTGGCTATGTCGCAACATTCTATGTAAAGGATACATGCTGTCTTTCAGAATTACTCTTGAATTTATTTATTTCTTCTTTACAGGTTTTGGAATCGGAAGCATGATTAAAAGTGGTCTTCATTTTGGAGAGTACTTTGAGATGACATCATCACCGTTTTGTAGTCACGTGCTCTATGGGATACGACCACTTTTGCACCTGACTTTTACCTTTATACAGCTTTATTTTGTCTTCTTAAATTCAAAGGTAGGTTGCATTCAGCAATGTATACTTAACTAGCTACCAATTAATACTTAAACATCTACACTGTAGAAACACATTCTCAGTATCGGAACCCAAGACGACAGAATGGAATTGGATACAATTAACGCCATATTTACCGCGTGTATTCCCTTTACGTCTGTAGAACTAATTAATTAAATCTGAAAGGACTAAGGTGTATTATTACATTAATAGTATGATAAATCCGTCTTATCACTGTAACATATCACAGTATTAACTAGACGATATGCTGTGTGGGTGTTTAATATAACTATTCATTTTATCCGAGTCATGGAAGAATGTTTCTGTGTCTGAGCGTATCAGATTAGAAATTATCGTATGACCTTTATTATTACGTGTTTGCGAATGAATTGAATATCATATGAACAAGATCATATTAATATAACTACGTCAGCAAAGAAAAAAAAGCCTCCTGCAAATGTTTTAATAGCTAGTGTTCACATAGTTGGACCAACTTTGTCCTCAGATACTAGTATGTAATATCATCGAGCACAAATAGCCTGAACGTCATACAGTTGGTAAGAGCAACTTCTATAAAACATCTTCATACAATAGTCGTGATTTTGCAAAAAACACAAAGTATTGCCGACAACAACTGAACGCAGAACGTGCTAACGAGTGTTGCCGAGCAGACACCAGATAACATTGCAGACGATGTTTTTTTTTTACAAGTAGTAGTTTGTGTTGAGAAAACGCTTGCTTTCTATTATAATGTCCATATATAGAGACCTTGTATGGGCATTTATCTTAAATCTGTTAATGGACGCCCACACACGCAATATTCATACTACGCGTGATAATTTAGCTCAGAAATGTCCATGGTTTGCCACAGAAGCTATAATGGGAGGCAATAGCATGCTTTTCAGACCAATCGTGAAAACTCGGCCAATCACGTCAGTCTTCGGGATCCTGTCTCATGTATATTTCGACGCACCGGTATGTTTAAAATCTTGACATTGTGTTCGCTACGTGACAGAAAATAGTGCTCTGTTGCTATATAAACATTATGACCGTTAGTCACACGTGTAGATGTATGGTTTGCATTGCATGTCTGTTATGGCAATAATGCTTTAAAATACAGATTAAGATTTAATCACCTTTTTTCATGTAAATAAAATATTGATTGTGAAATCGGCTAAATGACATTGCAAAACGTTGGTAACTTTGACTGTGAATGCAAATTCACTTTGCTAAGGCTCTCCATGCTAGTATAACATAACCAATATGGAAACCTTCTAGATGCATTCGAAATATTGTTCTAAGAAGTTGTCGAGGTGTTGCGGATGTTTATAGACTTGTTAACTAATGACTTGTTCGTCTTTAGATGATGATCCACAGATACAAGCTGCTGGCCCGGTTCGGTCTGATGCATATGATTGCAACCAACATGAGCGTCTGGTTTGAGAACGTTGTCAAGGAAACCCTGAGGGAGCTGGGACGAGTAGAGTCTTCTGATACAATTGCACAAAATGCATCAACGGATGCTTTAAAGTACCTCGTACATGGTATGTAGTTTTAAGAACATTCTCTTAAAACAACATTGATATCAAATAAGGTTTTATAAAAGTGAATGACAGTTGGCTACCAATGGTTGACAGCTAATGATCTGTCATTCCATGTTTTCCTTACTAATGTAATTATCATGTAATTCCATAAATGAACAGCAGGTAATTCGAACAAATTTAGTCTTGACATACTTTCATACTATCTTTGTTAAACGTGTTAAAAGGTTTATGACCTTAGCATTTTGCAACGCACTGCATGCTTGTTGGTGGACCCATTGACAGTCGCCACTATGCTTTCCTCTGATTGTGCGATGACCGGACAGGCTGTGGACCCTATGATGACGTCTACCTAAAGCCTAAAAGGACGGCGACGTTTGATGTTTGTCTGCAGTCTTGTCTTGTCCTGCCCTCAATGGTTTATTCTCTTGTTGCTCTGGCTTCTGCAAGTCATTGAGTATCTTCTATGTGGCTTTCTAGGCTATTGTTTTTTTAGTATTTATATATACACGAGCATCTTTTTGTTTTACTTATATTGCCTATTAATGCTGCCTTGTTGGTTAGAGAATAGTTCATGGCGGGGATTGCTTTATTTACACTGTCCCGTTTTATTGGGTTGACAGTAGGATAAGTGTGAGGTTTGGTGCACCCTAGAACCTGGTTTAAACCCCCATCGACCGTTTTTGTGACTGACCGTTCCAAGGCGGTAGCCCTATTGTCAACCCTTTTGTGTTTGTGATATCTTTCTTGGCCTTTTATTCATCTTTAAATTTGTTCTTTATTTCTGTGTGTGTTTGTGTTTGACTGTCGTCCTTGAATGCTGCTTTTCCTGTTCGATTTTACATCATTTTCGTAGTTTAACTACGACAACGGAGTAATTGTCTTTCACGTGTATCATTTGTGCTGAGACTTGTGCTGCAGCAAGCACACATACTATATACTCAAATATGTTAGCAAATATTTGTAACATTTCTGATTGCCTGCCAATGGGTGTGATATACGAGAATGATGTTGTGCTCTAGGTAAGATACTAGGACACACGTGTTAGGATAAGAACTAACTTAAAAAAGGATCCTCCAGTGTTATTTTGTTTTGTCTTACAGACGACTCTCAAGGCCGACTGCGCATGACGGAAGTTTATCCTGGATCTGATTGCTATGGCGACTCTCTAATGGGCGAGGTGGTTGAGACATCAAGTCCATATCTTTACCCGTGCACGATTATGTACAGTTTGATTTGCACCTGTAAGTTATAATCCCTTTTTAGTTCATGTGGTAAGAGTTGCCTTAGAGGCCTAAAACAGTCTATTTAAATCATATTATGGAATCCATTGCGTTATACGCCGATGAATCCATTGCGTTATACGCCGATGAATCCATTGCGTTATACGCCGATGATACAATAGTGTTTGATAAATACTGATTTTATTAATCAAAACAATGTTTACAATGGACACAATGTACATTGCTGTGCTGTTTAAAGAGAATATATCCTAAATACATTGATTATAAGCCACAATCAAACAACCGAGGCACATATTAAGGATGGGTAGACTATTGTTTACTTTTACATATTTATGCTTGCAGGTCTTTGGTTGGGTATTCGGAAACAGTTTCTCATATATCCCCGTTTACTTTCAGTATGAAGAGTTTGAAGTATAATTTGAATTTTCTTACCGAATTGTTTTGATGTTTTTCAAGAGTTTTAATCTTTCTTCTGACAATTTTAGGTATTTTGTTTGTGATGTGGGTTAAACTTGGGAAACAAGATAGAAGGAACGACGTACCGTCTGATGAATCTGGTTCATCAGAACATTCGCATGTGGACTGCTCTAGCTCCAGTAGAGGATTGTTTCTTGGAATTATTATTTTCGTTGCCACGGTGATCATTCTGATTACATTTTTCGTGCTGGTGCGAACAAGTGAGTTCATGAACACGGCAGTGAGAGTTGACCATTTGGGCGATGTTGCAATATTTGTCATAACAACAATTTCGGTCATTCTGGCTTTTCACAGAACTCACGCGCTGAAGTGCAAGGATGCGCGAGGACTGGGTTATGAAGAAGCATTGTTGATTATAACATTAATAGGAGTGTATATTTTATGTCTTTCTAATATTATTGCTGGCGTTTTAACAAACGTTGAACAATATGGACATCTGATTATTTTGTCAAATTGTTTGAGAATCATACAGTCTACAATTCAGACGCTGTTTTTGTTAAACACAATGCGCAGGCGCGCGTGGAAAAAGGAACAGGAAGTGAACAAACCCGGAAGAGAATTTGTGACATTTTTACTCATTTGCAACATTGCGATGTGGGGAATGAACATTTTCGCAGTTCAAAGGTCGGATGCAAATCCCGTGCAAGCAGGTTTTTATGGAAACGTCGCGTGGAATATTATTACACACGTTACAGTGCCCCTGGCAATATGTTTCAGATTTCACTCAACTGTGTGTCTTGCAAACATCTGGAAGCATGCCTGGAAATATAGGACATAATTTCACTCTGTATGGACGTTTGACGTCGTTCGCATACATGAGGGTGCAACTCCCCTCTTGGTACAACGGATTAGGACCAATTTTTGTGCGAACGCCATTATGCTGAAGTATAGGTATAATATAGTCTAGACTGGAATATGATGGTGATCGAATGATCATCTCTTTTGTACGCCGGATGCTAATTTATTTATTATTTCGTATTTCGTATATATATTACCCACCATCCATGAGAGGCTATGAAGGGAAATATTTACCATTAAGAAACCGAAAGTAAGGGAGCGTAGCCGACTTAGAGTTTACCATAGGCTTTATCGCTATTCTCTGCATAGGTCACGCTCTTAATCGTGAAGTCGCCTGGTAGTAACATCTCCATGAATACATTTTGCAAGAATTTGAAAATATATGGCAGCTGATTGGTTGAAAAGTGGTGAGGGTGTGGGGTGGGGGGATGGCGCGGGTAAATGAAGACAGGTATACACTTAAGATAATAGTGAATCGAGAATAACTGCTTATAATTTAGATTTAACTTTGACATGTTTGAAGGTTCTCACATGCGCTAGTCAGTATTTGATTGGGGCCATTATATTTCTTCAGAAGTGGGTTTACTAACGTGAGACACATTACGATACCTTTAATTGTAAAACATAATTGTTTGATGATTTGAACTAGTCTAAATTATATATAGTTCTACAAATGTTTTGTGTAAATTTGATTTTTTATACTTTTGCAAGGATTCGTTATATACTTTGATGAATTTATTTGATAACAAAATGTCAATCGCATAAATAAACGAGTGATAGATACCCGCACATAACATTGTAGACGGTCATAAACTTGCTTTTATCTGCTCGACTGATATAAAATCACCGATCAATCCATAATGATATGTATTTATCTATCTTTTTTGATTTTTTGTATTTTTAATATAAAGTGAAATATTCAACAGCTAATGTCACTGCAGAAGCTCAGTGACCACTGACGATAGTGTCCAGTGACCGTTTTTGACGATAGTGACCACGTTCTTGACGATAGTGACCAGTGACCACTGACGATAGTGACCCGTGACCACGTTCTTGACGATAGTGACCAGTAACAGTACTTGACGATAGGGTCTCACATCTCTATTATCTCCCCTGAAAGCTCACGGACAAAAGGAAAACAGAAAATAATTCTATTTTTTCTCAATTTTAGGCAATTTTTAATTTGAAAAATAGGTTTTTCTTTGCTTAAGCATACATCTGCAGTGTAAAAGACAGATGATACAGAAAATCCCATGTTGATATGAGGTTTCATTCAAATTTCAGAATTGTTTGACCGAAGCACCACATATTCAGCTAGATAGTGTATGCATTTTGTATTTTCCATAGGGTTCACAAAACATGAGCGAGAAAAAAAACCAACCTGGCTAACTTATGTATTTTATTGTTTTAAATTACTGGTCTTGGCTATACTGAAGATATTAAACCAACAACAATGTCTGCTGCCTTGCTTTGAAGCTCAGATGTTGGAAAAGGCTGTACAGTAACCCTATGGGAAAATTAATTGTGGTGTGAGACCATAGTGACCACTGACGACAGTGACCAGTGACAACGTTCTTGACGATAGTAACCAGTGACCACTGACGATAGTGACCACTGACGATAGTGACATGTGACCACTGACGACAGTGACCACGTTCTTGACGATAGTGACCAGTGACCAATGACCACTGACGATAGTGACCAGTGCCAGTTCTTGATGATAGTGACCAGTGACCAATGACCACTGACGATAGTGACCAGTGACCACTGACGATAGTGACCAGTGATCACTGACGATAGTGACCAGTGACCACGTTCTTGACGATAGTGACCTGTGACAGTTCTTGACGATAAAACGTGATATTGTGTTGCGGCTTGATTTCTATATTTCATAGAATACAATTAATTTATATATACTGAAAGGAAAAAGAAACGCGACACGGGAATTTCCGCTATATATTGTATATACTGCACACTTTGTTCCATATATATTCCAAGGAAACCCCAAGATCTTTTGTTAAAAAAAAAGAGTTGCATTTAGTTAGATAAAGGACACAACTGTGATGTTGTATGACGTTTTAATCACAGTACACGTTGTAACAAGAAATTCATAAATGTTGAAGTTCCTCTTTGAAAAATTGAGCCAGTTCAGTACTGTATTTAACGTAAAGAGTTTGCAAAATGTTGCATCCTAATTTTGCGCCACACGCCTACTCTGTCAATAATGAAACGTTGCAGAAATACTATTTGCTGTGTTACGTGTTGTTTAAGTCTTTTTTCCGAAAGGAAAGATCTTACATAGCCATGTACCATTCGGTTAACAGCAGAATATTGTACATACAATATATAGCGGAAATTCCCGTGTCGCGTTTGTTTTTCCTTTCGGTATATATACATCCTGATGTGTTTTTGGAGTACTTAATGATGTGAAGCCATGTAAAAAAGTAAAAGACAATGTTTTATTAGTTGTAGAATATTAGCGCGGAGTTCGAAGTCCTGCGTCTGACATCAGTGTAAAATGTTGGACACAAAGTAGCTATCCCGCCAAGAACAGCCACAATTTACCACATATGTACACCGTTTATAAACATACTGACGACGAGGTGTACAAGTACAACTTACATATTTTGAGAATTCAAACTCGACAGACACAGTATAAACGGCTTTAACCAGCCAGGCCAAACCCCAAGAGAGGAGTGTCGAATAAAGAGTTACCAACTCATAATTCATTTTTTTACGCGTATTCAATCATGCATATTCCAAGAACCCTTGAATAAACCTATACTTTTAATCGGCACATATACGTTATTATATGACCTGAATACCTGGACAGACAGTTGTGTAGTGTAATTTTGCCTTTATTTGGCGGGTTAGTTTCTTTAACCCTAACCATGACACTCTCTAAGACATGTCGAATGCCGAACTACAAACTCTGGGCGCTTTATTTTTTTATATATCCAGTATTTGGACATATCAATTTTAAATACCATGGCTGGATGCACCAGCTGAATCGTATGTGTTTTAATTAGTCAGCGTCCGACCTGTGTAAACACATACTACAAATCAGTAATTACTGCAAACATTCATTCAGGAAAGTATAATATTTGCAATAGTTAATCAATTTAGCAAAGTAAACATGGATTATAGATTACTGTTACTTTGAATATAGTTTAATAGTTTAAGTCTCACCACAGTACCATATTATTTACAATAAAACAATTCATAAAATATAACTTCCATTCGTTTTAGAATTACAAGAGACTATGCAATAAACATATACATATTACTGTTTACAATGTTAAAATATTGAGGAATTAATCCTGAACCTATTGCCACAGTCGTGTGATCTGACTCACAAATAGCCACAGCAGTAGGTCCAGCAGTCAATTAATATATATTAAAATATCAACTGCTTCAATGTTTTTTTCCTAGAATGTTATTATTAAACACATATGTACATAGTAATAGTTGATCGGCCGGTGCTAATCTTGACATGTCGTCTAAAAATATTAATATGAATATATGTGATGTTAGAATAACACAACAATTACGGCTATATGTCATAAACCAACACGACCCATTACTGGTGTAATAATCGAATCTTAAAGTATATACATATACATTTCAGTCAGTCATATATGAATATATATTGCGTAAACTTAGTGGCAGTTGTAATGTATAATAGTTTAGCAATTTCAAAAACATGTTAATTTTTTGTCATGCTCATTAAAAGTCTTCATCATGACTCTGCGTGTATAAATATGGGAACGTGGCTCTTTCGTGAATAAAAGTGTTTACTAGATAATTTACAGCAACTCTGCAGTCATGCAGGTTAGACGTTTCTAGGCCCAAACTGCATATTGTATCTCGATGTAAATGGAGGGTGAGCCTGGCATGTTCATTTCTGTTTGACTCCATATAACATTTCTTGTGTTGGTGCGCCGTAAAGTAAACTGTAAAACCCAATTCAGTTCAATTCAAAGACAACAGTGACATGTTTGAAAACTATTGAATATTTGAACATCCTTTGAGTTACAGGAAATTAGAAAGATATTGGAGGTTCGACATTGTACCCTCGCCAATCTCGAATATTATACGCATAATTAGTTTGGTTAGAATAGTTAACAACATTATGATTACTGTAGTCATTAATGATTATTATTGTATAATGTACACTGTAAACTCGTTTACGTCTGCTAGTCATAACCTTTTTCTAAACTTTGTAATAAACTATGAAACAGTTGTTATGTTTTTCTCTTTTTGACATTCCATGCTATGTCTGATGCATAATAATTACATGGCCACTCTTCATAAACATGGCCACTCTTCAACATGGCCACTCTTCATAAACAGTGAGAAAGTGTCGAGTCTTACGGATGTCGGGAGGTATATGAACAGTACTGGTTCTACCCAGGAAATATGGGGTGGTCTGCCTCCACCATAAAATAATCGATCGTCATAATTATATGGCCTAACATGTGCTGAAATGACGTAAAACAACATTCAATCATTCATAAACATCGTCTGGCTACGACCAGAGTGCATACGTTGATCCATTGGTGCTCTAGTGCAATAACGGTCTTCTTCGTATGATCATCTACCATTATGTTACCGTACAGGGACTGGAGGCCATTTTAAAAATGACAGGTGTCAATCAAAGTACGAGTAAAGTTGCAGTTTCAGAGATCGCTCACATGCCAAATTATCGGAACCAATCAGATTGCAGATCGTGGCAATTGTTATATACTATTTAATATCGCAACAAACCAACTGCGCCTTTCGCCTTTGGCGCACTCGGTTAGAGCATCGTCTACTATTTGTCTACTGAACCGAAGGTTCAGTGTTTGAGCCTTATATAAGGCAAAATAATTTAAACCATACAATGTTAAGATATTTAAAAAAATATTATATCAAACTACTACGGAATACATCTGATTGGTTCCGACAATTTGGCATGTGAGTACTCTGTGCATATGCACTATATGCACTAAACTCGGCCGCATGAGCCGTAGACTGGATAATGAGTTTGGTTTGGAAAACTCGACGACTCGGTTAGTTTTTATTGTATAAATCATTAATATTGCTTCATATGATGCTTAACGGCTCCTTAAAATTCTTGTTTTGTAGTCGAAGTACACTTAATTTGAATTATATGCATAACTATTAGCAATATGAACTCCGATTTAATTAATATTGATGATTTATACTAATACCAACAACAAGAGCCGAGTCGTCGTGTTCAAACACTTTGATTAACAATACTTAAACCGTAGGTCACGTGCCGAAATATATTGTAAGACATATGTACAATTCATATGAAACTGAAGCACATGAGGGTTTTCATTTGTTTTCCTCCATGGGCCACTGAGTTTCGTCGGTGTGTTCTTGGGCAAGACACTTTCCCTCAGCCTCGTCCGTCGGATGGGGACGTACGTAAACCGGGCGCCCCCTTGTATCGTTATATCCTCCGAGCACGTTAAAGGACCATAGGAATCTCTTCGATAATAAGAGTAGGGCAGGTTCCCGGATTCCTATGTATCATTCCCCTCTCTCTGGGGCGGCTCTAAATAACCTACACTGTGTTGATGAGCCGTTAAACAACATTCATTTAAATTCATTTGTATTTCGTTTGACACCAATCGATCTTCCAGATCGCATCTAGTCTCTGTAAAACAGTCTGTAATACATATAGACGGGACGGATCTAAGATTTCAGATAGAGTGACTGGGTGGGGCGAACATTTTTTGGGGGAAAATACGAGCCAAATACGGCTTTCCGCCGACTAACTGTTTTCTACGGATAACGGCAAAAACACACGTCAAAACTTTGCAGATTTTAGCCAAGTTGGGGGAAAAGGTGGCCGTGTGTAGGAACCCCATTTGTTACAACGTCGCTATCTGTTGTAGCCGTCCGTAAAAGTTACAATTTGTGTTCTAAATGTTACACTAAACGCTATCTGTTACAACCTTACCGCAAATGTTACAAAATGTAGTTGTGATAAAAGTTACAACGTCTACGCTATCTGTTACAACATTTTTACTTGTAACAAAAGTTACAACACTTTGTCCGTAAATGTTACACTGGCATTGGCATCATTTCCGAAGCTTTGGAAAGTGTTGGAATCTGCTAGTACACTATATTTATAATATTTATAAGTGTATTTAGGTAATTGCAACAACCTTACCTTGTCGTAAATGTTACACTGACATTGGCATCGTTTCCGAAGCTTGTAAACAGTATTTAAATGTGCTATTAAAGTATTTTTATAAATTTTAGTAGTGTGTTTCACACATTTCTGTACGTACGAATGTTTTCCATAGGCGGTTTCAAGGAAGAGGCAGATTTGGCGCACGCTTTTAACAGTTATTTTTAACATATAAGTATATGTATATATATGAAATCTATGGCATACATATACGTCCTAGACTTCTAAACCATCATGAGCGATTCATGATCTTGAATTTCTGGTATTGTGTGTAGTATTTTATTTTCTCCCTCACTTCGTCCGAAAATAAATTATTTCTTTACTCAAAGAAAAGCAAACAAATTTTGAAGGACTATGTCGTGTTTTGCAGTCATTATGAATATAAGAATATTGAATGGGTATCCGGTGAAGATAGGGAATTCCAACCCGAGGTATAGGTGTTTTTATCGGAACCGAGGCTCTGCCGAGGTTCCGATTAAAACACTTATACCCAGGGTTGGAATTCCCTATCTGAACCGAATACCCATGACAGATTCTTTTTCTTGCATATCAGAGACATGTTGTGCGTTGACGCCGCCAGCTACTAACGTTGTGCATGTTTTCCGGCATACCGGATGTTGGCGCGTGTGAATTTTATCTCGACCCTAGGGTGAGATGGAAATATCTAGCCTCGTTAAAATGACGGATATCCTTATCAGGACTATGCAGTGTACGTGCATCTGTATGTTTTTCTAAAAAAAGTGTTTCTGTTGCGGAATATTAGAAGGATTCATGAAATATCTTACTTGTACCATTGTTAGCCCACTGTTTCTTATACATTGTATGATTGTTTTGATAACGACTGCATTAGACGACGTATTCTTGCATAACCTACTGTGGTTCAAAAATTAATAGATAAACATTCCTGAAAAACATGCGGATAAATATTTTTTACTGCTAACGTAAAACAATTCCGATACGTATATATGAACCAAATATTTCTTCAGGTAGCAACGCCGCACACGAAACAAAACTGTGAGGAAACGTGATCTAGTGGCAATTGCGAAACTTCGGATATTGACGGCGGGTCATAGGTTCTATATACTCTATTTAAAACAAACAGCGTACTTATTAAATTGCATAACAAAACACGCAAATACAGACAGGAAAAAACAATGAACCCAATAGCCTTCTTGACTGCTTGAGGAACATTGATTGACGAAAACGTTTGTATGTTATGATCCCACGTCCGTTCGTGCGTCCGTCCGGAGCCATATCTTGGTAACCATAAGGCACATACACGTAATATTTTGTATAAATGTTTGTCCCTATGTGGACTCGCTTTTGCCCAAGTATGGTTGGAATCGCCTTAGTAACACCAGAGTTATGGCCCTTGATTTAATAATTACTTAATCAATATATAGTATATAATGAATCTTTTGTCTGGAAAATAACTCAATAACTATTTATGGGATTCAATTTAAACTTCAAACACTGATACAGGGCAGTGAGTGGATTTACAGAGTGCAGAAACCATAACTCTAGGTAAACTAAAAGTGGATTTATGGAACTTTGTGGCTTTATTTACTATATAGTATATACTATTTTAGGAAAATTTTGTTTGAACCATAAATAACTAAAAAAACATTCGACAGAATCAAAGGACACTTGAAACATTGATTAAGGGCAGAGAGTGGTTGTGCAGAGTGCATGAATCATAACTCTGTGTAAAGTAAAAGTGGAGTTATGGGATTTTGTTGCTTTATTCACTATATTATATAGGGAAATTTTGTTTGGACCACAACTCAAAATCCGTTAAAGATAATGGTTTCTTTAACGTGCGCATACACATGGGACCTCGGTCTTACGTCTTAGTAGACTTTTAAGACTTAGTAGTTTTAGTTGGAGAAGCGGGGGATCGAACCTGCGACACCTGTATTGACAGTCAAACGCGTTACCACTTGACCAAATATCCGCTATAAGCGTTTATCCTTTTATACCCTGTGCTTTATATAGCCAATAAAATGTGCCGAAAACAAACACAAATATAGTCTACGTCGGTTCAATCAAATGATGTGTTAAACCAACTTTCTCGGTATCTAGATTAGTTTTTCTAAGTGAATTCTATTCCTTATTTAGACCACCAAAAATGATCACGAACATTGACATTACGTAGAAGTAAATTTACAATTATTTTTTTTTATCATAGTAACATTTATTTTTTATTTACAAATTAATCACTTTTAACAGTATAACTGTATGAAAAACAACAAAATCATAGGTATAAACATTATACATACATACACGCACGCACGCACGCACACACGCAGACACACGCACACACACAAAGCTAATAAAATTGATAAGAGTAAAAGTAAATTTAAATTCACATTACACATTATGGCCGTCAACCAATTTTACTAAAATATATAGAAACAAATCCAGTCCTACTGACTACGCATTGTTATATATATGTTGCAATCATTCTGAAATAAAATAAAACCTAGAGAATTTATATCTATATTACTTGATTGCTGAATTCATAACAAAGTAATAGAGTGAGAAACACTTTCCGAGAACTCTTTATCGCCCCTCGTATAATGCTTTGTGCATGTACATGTTTAGCTGACTAGCGTAAATCAACAAAATAAGGACGTGCAATTACCTAAATACACTTATAAATATTATAAATATAGTGTAGTAGCAAAATCCAACACTTTCAAAAGCTTCGGAAATGATGCCAATGCCAGTGTAACATTTACGGACAAAGTGTTGTAACTTTTGTTACAAGTAAAAATGTTGTAACAGATAGCGTAGACGTTGTAACTTTTATCACAACTACATTTTGTAACATTTGCGGTAACATTGTAACAGATAGCGTTTAGTGTAACATTTAGAACACAAATTGTAACTTTTACGGACGGCTACAACAGATAGCGACTTTGTAACAAATGGGGTTCCTACAGCCGTGGATCCGCGCTTATTGAAATTAGATTTTCTGTAAATTCTAAATTGGCGGGTAAGGTTGGGATTTGAATGGGGGAACACATTCCTTTTTGTTGTAATAGCCAGAATGTGATTTTTAATTAATAGTGTGAGAGCCCAGTTTTAGAATGTGTCTTGGAAGTATCCACACTATGTAATGGTAGTCATTCCAAAATGTAAATGCAAGTAAATGTTCTTGAACCGTTTTCTTGTAACAAATACAACCTAGAGTGGTTCTTGAACCGTTCTCTTGAAACAAATACAACCTAGAGTGGTTCTTGAACCGTTCTCTTGTAACAAATACAACCCAGAGTGGTTCTTGAACCGTTCTCTTGAAACAAATACAACCTAGAGTGGTTCTTGAACCGTTCTCTTGAAACAAATACAACCTAGAGTGGTTCTTGAACCGTTCTCTTGAAACAAATACAACCTAGAGTGGTTCTTGAACCGTTCTCTTGAAACAAATACAACCTAGTGTGACAATTAATGCGTAGCTGGTTATGTCTAGTCAGTATTCGTCATTGTATCATCTCTCCTATCACATGCTGCTACTGACATCTTGCTACTGACATCTTTATTGTGTGGGACATTCAGTTTAATATGGAACATTCAGTTTAATACAATGTTATATGGATTAATTGTGTACATTTCCTTCCATAATAACCATCAATCTTCTTGCCTAAAGATAGAACCAGTGTTTATAGAAATACAGTCTTGCATTTCTTGTTTTTGTCTCGTTGGTGGAGAGAAGAAAACGGAATACCAATAGTGAATGTGCGTTTTAACCATTGTCGGATGGTAAGCCCGAGGCACCGGCGTTAAAACTTACAACACATGTCACGTTTTTTTGTCATATTTTACCATACGAGACTTGATTAAAACAGTCATTTGCAGTAGCAAAGAATTGGAATTACCTAAAATATCCTATACACTGCTAATGGAAAATGGATTGAAAACAAGCCTGATTTTCTAATCATGACATCTCACCTTTGTCATCAACCAAATTATGTCGGAGCCTCTCGAATCGCGCAGTCACAATCGTGAAAAATCGGGCAATCCCGCCATTTTTCGAAATCGCCTTGTGTGTATATCGAGCTTCGGTATGTTCAAAAGCTTGACATTTTGTTAGCCGGAAGGCAACGTCACAGAAAAATAGTGCACTGTTACTATGTAAGCAATATGGCCGCTAGCCACACGTGTTGTTGTATAATTTGCGTTGAACGCTTTCATGTAAATATACTATTGATGGAGCAATCGCCTGAATGACATTGCAACATTTGGATGATAACTTTGATTTTGAACGAAATTTGTTTTGGCGGGAATCTAAGGCGCGATGACGTACCAATATGGAAACCTTCGATTTTTATACAAGTAATGCTGCGAAGCAGTGTACGATATGTTGCGAATGGCACAGTCACTAATATTAACCAATTACATTTTATAAAACAATCAATAGCATACGCCCACGTTCAACAAATTAGTTTGAAATATTTTTCTGTCAATTGTACGTGTTTTTCTAAGGGTTAAATTCCACTCACGCCTTCCGCTAGGACACAGTTTAGTCTGGACTATTGTTTGGGTGCATGGACTTTTGGTGATCTCGATTTGACGTCTCATTTGATAATCTCGATTACAGGACTGGTTATAATATGGTAAATGGTTCTCCGTGCCCCTTCTATAGTAAAGATTATAGGACTGGTTATAATATGGTAAATGGTTCTCCATGCCCCTTCTATAGTAAAGATTATAGGACTGGTTATAATATGGTGAATGGTTTTCCATGCCCTTTCTATAGTAAAGTGAGGTAAATGGTTCTCCATGCCTCTTCTAAAGTAAAGTGAGGTAAATGGTTCTCCATGCCCCTTCTATAGTAAAGTGAGGTAAATGGTTCTCCATGCCCCTTTTATAGTAAAGTGAGGTAAATAGTTCTCCATGCCCCTTCTATAGTAAAGTGAGGTAAATGGTTCTCCATGCCCGTTCTATAGTAAAGTGAGGTAAATGGTTCTCCATGCCCGTTCTATAGTAAAGTGAGGTAAATGGTTCTCCATGCCCGTTCTATAGTAAAGTGAGGTAAATGGTTCTCCATGCCCCTTCTATAGTAAAGTGAGGTAAGTGGTTCTCCATGCCCGTGCTATAGTAATGTGAGGATGCTGAGTTCCTGTTCAAACCTCAAACCGCGTTAGAATTCTGGGAAACTTACCTTACAATACAAATAAATATGTATGCTATTAAACATCAACCAAAATAGAATACAGTTACAACCAGAAAACAGGAAACTGCACTAAAACAAGTTTTAAAAGAAAACTAATATAGCACTCTTTACTACAGAACTACTTTCGACTGAATAGGCGAGCATATCCGGTCGATTTAATGTAGTTAAACTTACAAAGCCGATGTGCGGTGCCATCCATATTCATTCCGTCGTTTACGAGTACTTAATATGGACAATTGTTTAAAAATTAAAAATTATTTTTGAAATCAAAATGTGATCACGTGCATAACTCACAACGTGCAACTGTGTGATATGTCGATATAATATATCAGGCATTTTGTCAGTGGTTCTGTTTATCTAATATTCGCACCTCTCGAGACCATTCGTCCGTCCGTTCGTTGATACAGCGTTATGTTTTGGAAGAGGTGATTGCTACCTTTAGCGGAGATTGTTTTGTTTTCTAATGAACCATGGTAAATGCGTGACGTCATAAGGGGGTATTCCATTCGGCTGTTTCCGTGAAATCGATATATTAAATATGTTGAATATATATTGATATTTGTGCATTAGAGGTAAATGTGCCGTATTGATTCGTTATTTACTGACGAACGAATAGGTTTACGATGCTATGACTGCCTAACCATAATCTTTGAAATACAAAGTGAAATAATCGGCAATTAAAGATCTCGTTAACGTTTATTGTGTTACTTATAACAGAGGTTGTGACCTTAAAGGGTTACCTTAGTAATGTTGTTACAATGCTCTGACAACTATATAAATAATTGATAGGTCATAGACGGTTATATTCCAGTTATTCGATCGATATTGTACAGTGTTGATATCCGTGATGTATTCGAACGAATATCGATATTGTAAAGGGTGACGGTTTCAATTAAATCCTTAGCGAGCTTGAAATGAAAGGAAAACATTGCACGATTAGATCTACAACTGGTATATTGATTTTATAAAATAGAGATAAATTGGAACGGTTAGGTAAGAATACTATAAACCATGAACGTGATATATTAAATACCGATTTTCTCCTTTATAGTTGTTGTGTATAGGAGTATGAACGACAATTTAATAATAATAACTGATGGTTGTGCTTTCTGTGTCAATGATGTTTTGGATACACATTGCATATTAGATATAAACTGGACTTAGAAAATCCACGTGAACAGGGATTATGTAAAAATATATTTAAATATTGATTGACCTGATAAAGCGCACAAAGGACTTAGCCGAAAGGGATTAACGAAAACTGTACGGAATAACAATAAGCAAAACAAAATCAATAGCGGATTACGCTGGTCAGTCCTTTTAAATATATTAGACCATGCCTATTAAATTGTCAAGCTGGCACGTATACGAAATTTCAGTAAGCAAAGTTGTCCGTTAATCTCCTTATAAGCTTACGCGTGTATATCGTGTTTTTCACAGTCAGGGAAAGATATTTTTGTGCTTTGACATTGAGTTATACACATCGTACTTGATTTACAAAATATTGTGATAGATGTGAAAAATATAGAAGTGTAATCAAATACGTGGTATTTATATACAGTGTAAGGGAATGACCACTAAAGAAAGAACGTTGAAGTAAACGAATGAAAGGAAAGGATAAACATTTATTTTAGAAGGTAAGATGAATTCTTTTTGTATATCAAGTGTCTCGGTTTAGCTATTTTTTCTATGGAAGCACCGCCGCATGGGTACCACCATCCTCCACTTTGTAACCACAGTATTAAATGGTCGTTATTGAAACTGACTTTGCACCCACAGTATTTAAATTATCGGTGTAAAAATGGAACAAATGTATTACATCACGGATTAATTGCTTTCTTTTTTCCCCTCCTATACTGCTCACAGTCAATTCTGACTATTAGCCTCGTTTACAAGAAGGGTTTGTCTTTTTTTGTATCACTGATTAACACATACGTTCAGTGAACTGTTCTCATGGCTTTACATGCACACGGGACCGACGGCTTTACATCCCATCCGAAGGATTGCATACTTTTACAGTACCTTGCCCGAATAAGGTACTGCAGGAGTGCGTTTGAAAAAATCCGGGACGTGACCCCAGTAGGAATCGAACCTGGGACCTTTGGATTGAGCGAAAAGTATGCTAACCACTCGGCCACCGCATTTCCATTTGTATAGAATCAAACATATTGCCCAACCAGTTTTTTTTATATGGATAAAAAACCCTGGCCCAAAATAGACCTGGTGTCAGTATAATGTGACTGGTGGGGCATCATGTCATGTGTCTACTACGTGGTATTTCAGCGTTGCCGCCTATACTTTTGAGTATTGAGCTCACTGCTACAAGTACCAGTCCAGACTATACTGTGTCTACAAATAACAGCCCAGACTATATTGTGTCTGCAAAAACCAGTCCAGACTATCTGGGCTGATAATTACATATAAAGCCCTGAGACTATATAGTGTCTACAAGTACCAGTCCAGACTATATTGTGTCTACAAGTACCAGCCCAGACTATATTGTGTCTACAAGTACCAGCCCAGACTATATTGTGTCTACAAGTACCAGCCCAGACTATATTGTGTCTACAAGTACCAGTCCAGACTATATTGTGTCTACAAGTACCAGCCCAGACTATATTGTGTCTACAAGTACCAGCCCAGACTATATTGTGTCTACACGTACCAGTCCAGACTATATTGTGTCTACAAGTACCAGCCCAGACTATATTGTGTCTACACGTACCAGTCCAGACTATATTTTGTCTACAAGTACCAGTCCAGATTAAATTGTGTCTACAAATACCAGTCCAGACTATATTGTGTCTACAAGTACCACTCCAGACTATATTGTGTCTACACGTACCAGTCCAGACTATATTGTGTCTACAAGTACCAGCCCAGACTATATTGTGTCTACAAATACCAGTCCAGACTATATTGTGTCTACAAGTACCAGCCCAGACTATATTGTGTCTACACGTACCAGTCCAGACTATATTGTGTCTACAAGTACCAGCCCAGACTATATTGTGTCTACACGTACCAGTCCAGACTATATTTTGTCTACAAGTACCAGTCCAGATTAAATTGTGTCTACAAATACCAGTCCAGACTATATTGTGTCTACAAGTACCACTCCAGACTATATTGTGTTTACAAATACCACACCAGACTATATTGTGTCTACAAATACCAGTCCAGACTATATTGTATCTACAAGTACCACACCAGACTATATTGTGTCTACAAATACCAGTCCAGACTATATTGTGTCTACAAGTACCACACCAGACTATATTGTGTCTACACATACCAGTCCAGACTATATTGTGTCTACAAGTACCAGTCCAGACTATATTGTGTCTACAAGTACCAGTCCAGACTATATTGTGTCTACAAGTACCACTCCAGACTATATTGTGTCTACAAATATCACTCCAGACTATATTGTGTCTCCAAGTACCGGTCCAGACTATATTGTGTCTACAAGTACCGGTCCAGACTATATTGTGTCTACAAGTTCCGGTCCAGACTATATTGTGTCTACAAGTACCACTCCAGACTATACTGTGTCTACAAGTACCACACCAGACTATACTGTGTCTACAAGTACCACTCCAGACTATGTTGTGTCTACAAGTACCACTTCAGACTATATTGTGTCTACAAGTACCAGTCCAGACTATATTGTGTCTACAAGTACCAGTCCAGACTATATTGTGTCTACAAGTACCAGTCCAGACTATATTGTGTCTACAAGTACCACACCAGACTATATTGTGTCTACAAATACCAGTCCAGACTATATTGTATCTACAAGTACCACACCAGACTATATTGTGTCTACAAATACCAGTCCAGACTATATTGTGTCTACAAGTACCAGTCCAGACTATATTGTGTCTACAAATACCAGTCCAGACTATATTGTGTCTACAAGTAACACTCCAGACTATATTGTGTCTACAAGTATCACTCCAGACTATATTGTGTCTACAAGTACCGGTCCAGACTATATTGTGTCTACAAGTTCCGGTCCAGACTATATTGTGTCTACAAGTACCACTCCAGACTATACTGTGTCTACAAGTACCACACCAGACTATACTGTGTCTACAAGTACCACTCCAGACTATACTGTGTCTACAAGTACCACTCCAGACTATACTGTGTCTACAAGTACCACACCAGACTATACTGTGTCTACAAGTACCACTCCAGACTATGTTGTGTCTACAAGTACCACTTCAGACTATATTGTGTCTACAAGTACCAGTCCAGACTATATTTCATCTACAAGTACCACTCCAGACTATATTATGTCTACAAGTACCAGTCCAGACTATATTTCATCTACAAGTACCAGTCCAGACTATATTTCGTCTAGAAGTACCACTCCAAGACTTATATTGTGTCTACAAGTACCACACCAGACTATATTATGTCTACAAGTACCAGTCCAGACTATATTATGTCTACAAGTACCAGTCCAGACTATATTTCATCTACAAGTACCACTCCAGACTATATTATGTCTACAAGTACCAGTCCAGACTATATTTCGTCTACAAGTACCACTCCAGACTATATTATGTCTACAAGTACCAGTCCAGACTATATTTCGTCTAGAAGTACCACTCCAGACTATATTATGTCTACAAGTACCAGTCCAGACTATATTTCGTCTACAAGTACCACTCCAGACTATATTGTGTCTACAAGTACCAGTCCAGACTATATTTCGTCTAGAAGTACCACTCCAGACTATATTATGTCTACAAGTACCAGTCCAGACTATATTTCGTCTAGAAGTACCACTCCAGACTATATTATGTCTACAAGTACCAGTCCAGACTATATTTCGTCTAGAAGTACCACTCCAGACTATATTATGTCTACAAGTACCAGTCCAGACTATATTTCATCTACAAGTACCACTCCAGACTATATTATGTCTACAAGTACCAGTCCAGACTATATTATGTCTACAAGTACCAGTCCAGACTATATTTCGTCTACAAGTACCAGTCCAGACTATATTTCATCTACACGTACCACTCCAGACTATATTATGTCTACAAGTACCAGTCCAGACTATATTATGTCTACAAGTACCAGTCCAGACTATATTTCGTCTAGAAGTACCACTCCAGACTATATTATGTCTACAAGTACCAGTCCAGACTATATTTCGTCTAGAAGTACCACACCAGACTATATTACGTCTACAAGTACCAAAGTCCCACTATGACCTATTTTATGGTACTTCCTGCTGTTGTTGTAGTTTTGATGAAATTTGTAACTGTATAGAATTCGTCATCTTTCACAGCAGGAGTCTGTAACTTATCTCAAATTAAAGAGAATAATATCCAAAGTGCATTGCCATTATCATAGTCCTTCTGTCTTAAGAGTATTGTCCCCGTTTGTGGAATTCCATTGAAAGTGCATTAACAAAAGGAAAAAAATAGAACTCAAATAATCCTGAATATATTTACATGTAACTTGCAGTTTAATAGGTTTACACTTTTATCTAGAGAGTGATATACTTGAATAATATATACAAACTTGATAACAGTGTATTGATCCATACTCAGCTGATGTCATACTCAAGGTCATGTGTGTTTTGACTAATTCACATATTTATCAAGTATGTATTTATAATTCAAGGGTAGCACTGCCTAGATAAAGTATAAACATATTATACTGAAAGTGTCAAGCAAAAATATTCAAGATTATTTGAGTTCTAATTTGTATCTTTTTCAAATGCAATTTCAATGGGATTACACAAACGGGACATAATCCTTACATATAAGAAGAACAAGAATTAGCAGTTTTACATTGTGTCATACGAGATTATGTGAGATTTGAGTAAATGCGCAATCTCTACTTCTTATATCTCTGGTATAATGAAGAAATGTGTTATTGTTTAATCTCAGCCATGGACCGGTCCTCTGTGGTGTGCGCCACGGTATTTAGCAGGTGCTAGTGCGTCGTCTGCTGAAGATGGTAAATAACTTTCACGTGACATCATCAAAATAATTTGACCAATCAGTGATCAATAAAATAAAACACCTCCACCTTCTGCAAGGGGGTAAACTCGGTGTTTATCGTTGATGCACAACCTTAATAAAACTTAATTTGTAGTGATAATAATATTAAATATTTTGTGTACAGCTTTGTATCTTCGTTTGGTGCTGCCTGATTTTGAAACGCCAGTATGCATACATTTAATTTAAATTAGGTCTAATATTGTGATTTTCTTACATAGAAATCAAGGATAAAGTCCGAGTAAACCCCTTTATTTTCACCTACTAAATAGCTCAACATCTAGGAAATTTGTAACTTATGACTGGAAGTGAAAGTTATGAAAAGGAAACGCCGATAAGCTAGTGCTGTAACGAGATTCATCTCTATATCAACAGTGCGGAGTTGACCTGCAGGGATCTTGGCAAAATCCATCACCGCTCCACGTGGATACCGTCAGCCGTTTGAACCAACACTACCCCAATTCTAGACATATTTTTATGTTTTACCTTAAAGGGAATATAGCGACACAGCCAAACAAACTCTATTACTGAGAGTTCTGAAAAACTTGGAAAAAAGGTGAAAGAAATTTCAAAATCGGATGATAAACAAAAAAGATATGACCATTTAAAGGTTGTTCTAAAACAAATATGGGAGCCGCCATTTTTAGAACTATGACATCATAGTTCCATATTACCATATATGGAATATTGATAAATATCATTTAAAACAAAGAAAATCACTGCAAATGAATGATATTTTTCTTACTGGTGATATAAATCATTATTGCCATTAAGTATTACATATTTTTCATACAGTTGCTGTCATTTTCCCCCCCATAAATCAGTAAATTTTCATAATTATAAATATTTTATATATGGTCATTTAGAACCGTGATGTCATAGCTCTCAAAATGGCCGCTTCCATATCCGTTTTAACAGAAACTTAAATTACCATATCTTCTTTGTTTATCATCCGATTTTGATAATTCTTTCACCCTTATTCAAGTATTTCAGAACTCTCAATAATAAAGATGGTTTGGCTGTGGCACTACGTTCCATTTAAGAGACACATTTTTACTGTTACCCTACTATTTAATATAAATATTCTGAACAAAACGAGTTTAGCACGACATTTTAGGGACATAGATTAAACTTATGAACGAACATCGATATACTTGTTTGAAGCTATTAGAAATGCTTGGTAATGATGGGATTTTCCAAAAAATGTGTTATTTTATTATTTTCAAAGCGAAGTATCAGAATTACCTCCCATATATTAAAAACAATTTTCAAACGCATAACTTTGAACACATTTATTTTTTTAGCATTGAAACGAATTGCCCATTCTGTCATAAAAACCGCGAAAATGTATTCCAAATTTCGTAATTTTAAAATTACCGCCCTTTTCATTGAAATGAGAACGATTTCCGATGACCTATAAAAATTCCCTACATATTCGGCTTATTTTCACCACCGACTTTGTTTACAAGTGACTTTGTGGCTTTAAAGCAGAATATCGCTAAAGCCGGTGCTAGGAGGCATGAGAGGTGTTGTACTCGACATTACCTGTCATGAACAGACTCAATAAAACCGAGTCTCCTACTTGTATGTCTTGTTTGTGTTTGTTGCTTCCAAGGGATCCCCCTTTTAGTATTTGATGACATTCACACTAGCTTTTGTTTAGTGCGTTATGGCGGCCGTAAAAAGTCGTCCCGGTTACACATCAGTAGTGTTCTTTGGGATCATCAAGCCCGATCTTTGTGGATTTAAAGTAGAATATAACAGTGCTAGGAGCTTGAGTGTTGCACTCGACATTACCTCTCATGAACAGACTCAATAAAACCGAGTCTGCTACTTTTATCGGTTGTTTATGTTGGTTGCTTCCAAGGGATCCCACTTTCAGTATTTTAGTATACTCTGTGATTTTTTTTTGGACCATGGCAGTGTTCGAACCCGTACAATGATCGCTGAACCATGACATTCGACCATAACCCTTATTATCTCAGTTGATAATTCACAATAGATCAACAATCAACCATAATTATCGTTTACAACAAAAGTTTGCAAAAAAAATAAAATCTTCTTATTGGTTACTCGTATGTCTGTAACTGTTACCTTTTATGGACTTTGCAACATTTTTTACAGACCCTTTGTGTGTTCGCGATTTTTTTTAAAAATCAAATCTTGTTTGGAATTTAATGTTTCTGGTACCAAATTAACCGGGAAGGCTAGACCTTGGTTACTAAAAAACGATACTTAAATTCTGTCCACTAGTTTCATTTTTATATGACTTTATATACCCTGGTCCAAAACTTTCTTTACCGAGTATATTATTACTGGTCATCTGTTTGTCACTTTATCATTGACCCCGAACATACAAGGTTTTGTATCTCGTCTATGTAATAGACGTGCAGTTTATGTGCTAAATTTATTTTGCTCAGTATAATAAACTGGACGTGTCTTGTAAAATAATCAGTCTTTTTGAGTTGCTAATTACTGCCCATTTCATCTGAACATTTAATGGGATCACATATAAGGAGACATATAACTTGTATTATAGGAAGCCCAGGCAAGAAAATAAGTGTTGCATAATAATGAAATTAACGCAGTCCATGTGTGGTGTTTACGAGTAACTACATTGCTTAATATATTCTTATATATACAATTTGTCTGATTTATTTGAAACCGACTGTTCCACGTCACAATGTTACCTCACTAAGACAATCGTCTAAATTAAGAACCCTATTACCCTACATGCACCAGACATGAATCATGTGGTAGCATCAAATTTCATCAGCATTATTTTGACATCGACTGTTCCAGAGACGTTTTTATCATTCTGAGTATATATAATCTACCTTTGTCTCTTGATCAGCCATGATCACCATGACAGCATTATGAGATATGTGTGTATGTTTGTCTTATCACCATGACAGCATTATCATCTCATCACTATGACAGCATTACCATATATGTGTGTATGTTTGTCTCATCACCATGACAGCATTACCATATATGTGTGTATGTTTGTCTCATCACCATGACAGCATTACCATATATGTGTGTATGTTTGACTCATCACCACGACAGCATTACCATATATGTGTGTATGTTTGACTCATCACCATGACAACATTACCATATATGTGTGTATGTTTGTCGCATCACCATGACAGCATTACCATATATGTGTGTATGTTTGTCGCATCACCATGACAGCATTACCATATATGTGTGTATGTTTGTCTCATCACCATGACAGCATTACCATATATGTGTGTATGTTTGTCGCATCACCATGACAGCATTACCATATATGTGTGTGTGTTTGTCTCATCACCATGACAGCATTATCATCTCATCACTATGACAGCATTTCCATATGTGTGTATATGCTAGTCTTATCACCATGACATCAGAATCATATATGTGTGTATGTTTGTCGCATCACCACGACATCATTATCATATACGTGTTTACGTTTGACTCACCACGACAGCATTATCATATTTGTGTGTATGTTTGACTCATCACCATGACAACATTACCATATATGTGTGTATGTTTGTCGCATCACCATGACAGCATTACCATATATGTATGTATGTTTGTCTCATCACCATGGCAGCATTATCATATTTGTGTGTATGTTTGACTCATCACCATGACAACATTACCATATATATGTGTATGTTTGTCGCATCACCATGACAGCATTACCATATATGTATGTATGTTTGTCGCATCACCATGACAGCATTACCATATATGTATGTATGTTTGTCTCATCACCATGACAGCATTACCATATATGTATGTATGTTTGTCTCATCACCATGACAGCATTACCATATATGTATGTATGTTTGTCGCATCACCATGACAGCATTACCATATATGTATGTATGTTTGTCGCATCACCATGACAGCATTACCATATATGTATGTATGTTTGTCGCATCACCATGACAGCATTACCATATATGTATGTATGTTTGTCTCATCACCATGGCAGCATTATCATCTCATCACTATGACAGCATTTCCATATGTGTGTATATGCTAGTCTTATCACCATGACATCAGAATCATATATGTGTGTATGTTTGTCGCATCACCACGACATCATTATCATATACGTGTTTACGTTTGACTCACCACGACAGCATTACCATATATGTGTGTATGTTTGACTCATCACTATGACAGCATTACCATATATGTATGTATGTTTGTCGCATCACCATGACAGCATTACCATATATGTATGTATGTTTGTCGCATCACCATGACAGCATTACCATATATGTATGTATGTTTGTCGCATCACCATGACAGCATTACCATATATGTATGTATGTTTTTCTCATCACCATGGCAGCATTATCATATTTGTGTGTATGTTTGACTCATCACCATGACAACATTACCATATATGTGTGTATGTTTGTCGCATCACCATGACAGCATTACCATATATGTATGTATGTTTGTCGCATCACCATGACAGCATTACCATATATGTATGTATGTTTGTCGCATCACCATGACAACATTACCATATATGTGTGTATGTTTGTCTCATCACCATGACAGCATTATCATATATGTGTGTATGTTTGTCTCATCACCATGACAACATTACCATATATGTGTGTATGTTTGTCTCATCACCATGACAACATTACCATATATGTGTGTATGTTTGTCTCATCACCATGACAACATTACCATATATGTGTGTATGTTTGTCTCATCACCATGACAGCATTACCATATATGTGTGTATGTTTGTCTCATCACCATGACAACATTACCATATATGTGTGTATGTTTGTCTCATCACCATGACAGCATTATCATCTCATCATCATGTCAGCATTACCATACATGTGTGTGTGTTTGTGTAATCACCATGGCAGCATTACCATAAATGTGTGTGTGTTTGTCTCAACACCACGACAGCATTATCGTATTGTCTCTTGATCAACCATGATCACCATGGCAGCAGTATCAGATTTGTGTGCCTGTTTGTCTCTTGATCAGCCATGATATGTTTGTCTGCTTGTCTCTTGATCAACCATGATCACCATGGCGTGTATGACAACCGCATCAGTTCTATACTATAGGACTATTGATTTGCGTATTACCAGACATATTATTGACAAACAAGAACGTTAAATTAAAACCGAACTCATTCAGACTATGCTCTTGTAATGACGCCAGACATTGGGAGGGTTATAAATAGATAGAAAAAATGTCTATTGCCTGAAAGTCTATTGCCTGAAAGTCTACTGCCTGAAAATGATTTTGAAAGCAAGCATTTGTGTTTCATTTACATTTACTAAAAGTTAAACCCGACAGAGGTATATTAGCCATTTATATAACGGATTTTCGAAAGAGTCATTATCTAATTTTATTGTTGAAACTAAAGCACAATGTATCAAGTATTATAGCCAGTCATCTTGTTAATGACTGAGGTAATTTTACCCTAACATGAAGAGAAAAATGATTATACCATTTTATATTATTTTCTCTCCAGATTTCTCAAAACTAACGTGACTTCTATACAATTTTCTTTTGCAAAAATAGCGTTTCAGCTAATACAGAATAGGTGGGATAGACAAAAACAGAAGAAGACAATGTTGTAGAGATTGGTTTGTTTTGAAGATAGATAGATAGATTGATACTTTTATTGACCTAATATATTACAGTTTTTCATCATTACAAATATATGACAATTATAATATCCACACACGTGAAAGATTTAATCATTACATAAACAACAAAATAATCATTACATATTTGTTTTGCTTCATACATATATAAACAAAAAATACACAATTGATTGCATGTCAATGATAAAATACACAATTGATGGCATGTCAATGATAAAATACACAATTGAGGGCATGTCAATGATAAAATACAATATTTATGGCATGTCAATGATAAAATACACAATTGATGGCATGTCAGTGATAAACGAGGATGTTCTGAAATAAGTTTTTTTTCTAGTTTTTTTAGTGCATTGGAAATGAATTTACTTAAACTAAGAATAATCTTTTCGTTTAATGACTGCAACAATTCCACAAATTTAAACATGCTTGGTCTAGTTGTGTAATATTTAGGAAATGAAATGTGTTCGTTTCTAATGTTAGAGTAAGTAGTACAGATCAAAATAAAATGGTACTCGTCTTCAATATCGTTAGTAATACAAACTTCGCACACTCTTTCGTTTTCTCTCTGTTCTCCGTCTTGAGTATCTCCCTGTTTCCATTCTTAAACAATGAGCGGATAATCCTATTTTTGTTATACAACGTCTTAATTGTTTGGAGCATCATTTTCTAGATATTTTTTTTCAAAATCAAAATTCTCTTTCACCACCTTATATAGCGTTACAACTCAACTGCCTTCTATATCAGATATTTGAAGCATGAACACATGTTTAAAAACTCAAGATTGCCATGTGTCCCTTTAATGTGCCCTTTACATTTTATTGGCGGCGCGCCCTGAGCGCAGCAGCCTATATTTATATTTGCTTTTGGATGAGCACGCGTCATAAGGAGAACGTGATTAAAAAAGTTGGGGTTAAAAGACTGGCCAAAATGTTTGGGGTAAAAGATGGGCCAACATGTTGGGGGTAAAGACTGGCCATAATATCTTCTTGTTGTATTGAAATTGCTGTATTGAAATTGGCGCTATGTCATAGGTCCATATATTAGGTAACTATTACAGCTACAACTTTGAAACTTTATACAGTTGTTCTACATCATAACATGACCCAACATATCAGGTTTCATAACTCAGTGCTGCTTTCTGAAAAAAGTTATGACCCCTTTTTAACTTAGTATATCGGTTAAGTTTTCCGTTAAGGTCCGCTTTTTAGCCAGTATGTTTTTGGAAAAAAAACACGACTTATTGTCATCCCTTGATCGGCGTCTGCGTATTTTGTTAAGTTTTATGTTAAGGTTCACTTTTCTCAGTAACTATAACTGATACAGCTTTGAAACTTTGCTTGAGCATGCAGTTTCTTGGCGCAGGCCATGCAATACTGGTTTCCACCCAGAAAAATATCATGATCAGCCCTACGTGGCACACACCTATGACAATATCAGCGTCAAACATTCAAAAAACCAAATTGTATGATAGCTTACCACTACAAACCACTTCTTCCGAATACATGTCCACCTATCCCAGCCATTTGTCATAGTACACATTTCACTGATCATACGAGCGTATCAGCTTCTTTTTTGATATTTTGTTTACTTAATTCAAATAACCTCAACATTGCCATATAACTTTTTATACTTTTTAAATCATTTCTAAATTGTTGTTGTTATATTATAAAAAAATGC
Organism: Cyrtodaria siliqua; assembly: GCA_037043455.1. NCBI lineage: Eukaryota > Metazoa > Mollusca > Bivalvia > Adapedonta > Hiatellidae > Cyrtodaria > Cyrtodaria siliqua. The sequence continues at coordinate 19,030 of JAWPHD010010114.1, read as the reverse complement.
AAATAAATACATATTTGTTTCCTCCTTTTGAAAACATTCTGCGCCGCCCTGATGCTTTGCATCAGTTTCTTCTTGTAATATTATTATATTTACATTGTCAGATTTCAATGTATGTGTGTTTATAGTTTCCTAATGTTTATAGTTCCGTCTCCCATTTGATCACAGTCGAGTGTTTTGCATGTCAGTATCTATATATATGTGAAACTCAGTTTTATGTCTCCTCAGGCGGGAAATACTTTAAACTATTTCTCAATTTGAAGAACACATACAACGGTACATTTTTTAACCATTGACTGTGATATACGTTGACTTTGCTATATAAATAATCATTCCCTTCTTTCTTCATTCCTTCACTCCTAAACCGGTATTGGGGGCCTAGGAAACCTCGACACCGAACTTTAAGGTTGATATTTACAGTCGTGATTCATCAGCTAGATATTTACCGTGCACATGTTCAGTTAGATATTTACCGTGCACGTGGTATTGATCTACCTTCACACGGAATCGACGGCTTTACATTTCTTCCGAAGGATGCCATACTTTCAGATTTTCTTGCCAGAGTAAGGTACTGCAGGAGTGTGTTTGAGAATTCCAGGACAAGACCCCACCGGGAATCGAACCCGGTTTCTCTGGCACGAAAGGCAAATATGGTTTAAAACAATGGACCCCCGAAACTCGTGTGAGGATATCTAACAATTACACTAGCTGTCATATAGTGTTTAATTCATATTATGCCGAAAAATCCCTTACGTTATTAAGCAAGATACACCAAGTCGATTCCCATAGGCTCCAAGTATAGGATTGTCACAAACAAAGACACGTTATGCAATGAATTCACAAAAACTGCATCCACTGTCAGTGAGATGAACCTAGGACTTATGAATTTCTCACAAAACACATACTACTCCACGGCATTTTACAGATCTGTTCACAACCAAATACGACAGCGCGCGCCTGCCTTAGTTAAACAACTTCGAAAAGTGAGAACGGGCGAAATGTAAGTATTCATTGTTTTTGTTTTCTTCAAATGCAATTAAATAAATGAAATACTTGATCGAGAATAATTTTAGCCCAATAATTATATAACAGTTATTCTGATTTTCCCTTTCTTTGTGAAAAACATGAAGTTAGGTGTAATTTATAATTGGGTTCATCTTCCCTATTGCATTTGTCTTTGAGCTGCATTAACCGGCTTATGTCATGTGTATATCAACAAATCATAAATATTTATTCACTAGCAGATTTCAATATCATGCTTTCAAACAAACCTTCGTGCACTTAATGAAATGCAAATACAAAGAAGTACTTGAAAGTTGTATGCAAGAGCGTTCTCTGTACAAGAGCGTTCTCTGTACTAAATTCTATTCAACGATCCATTTAAGCTACATTTTAACATAAACACGTACGTGGTTGCTTAAACTTGAAGATGTTGCATAAATTATATAGAGTACTTATGGAAAGGTAAGAGTTTAATGTGGGAATATCACCGTGCTTTTATTGCACTAAGACACTATGATAGCTTGCTTAGTTGTTTGTTTTGTTTTGCCGCAAACAATGACATGAGATCAAACGCTTTCACAAATGCATTACTAATGGTTAATATATCCCGAGCAAATATTGCAAAATTGACAGATTGCGTGTCGACCTATTGATGTTAAATGCACCAGAATAACTCTTTTTGCTACACTTCAGTGAAATAGTACGCGAAATAAACAAATATCCACGGTTGTTTACTTTTCTTTATGGAGATGAAATCGGAACAAAATATAAGCGAAGACTTATGCAAGGGTTTGTGTAGTTTGTAATGTAATGACGCGATAGATGAATTGCACCATGTTGGTTAAAAGGAAGTTGTATGCAGTTTGTAATGAAGTATTACCTGAACTGTACCATGTTTACTGATGACACGGTTACCAGGACAACCAGAGCCAAAAGTGAAATCAGAATGATATATACCATGCATAGCATGACCGAGAAGTATTGTAATATTATTTGTTCAACTTAAGATGTCAACGAAAAGTGCTTCTTTTGTGTAATTGTATTTGTATTAGGTTCTCTTTTTCTTTCTGAAAGTAAGGTAATTGATTTTACGTTGATTAACAGAGATCATTCTAGCTGTAAATGTATTCAACTGGAGGCGTACGAAGATATTCCGTAAAAACATAGTTATCTGGGTACTAATTATCTTCAGTAATTAAATGTTTTCTAAAAACAGCACATTTAGGATACACGGATATTGCGAGTTAAGTTCATCTTAAGTAATTCAAAAGTAACTGTAGTACCGGGATATCAGTAGATACAGCTATATACGAGCTATGTTTATTTGTGGTTTTACGTAGCTTCTAACAACCTTTAAGTCATATCACGACGGTGTGTACTTGTATCATACATGCCATGACTGTAGGGGGCACTCCACAGTTTAATGTACATTTCTCAATCATCAAACCCATGACAAGCCCTTAGCCTGAATCCTTGAGCAAAACTAAATCACATCATCATTGTGTTATACATTTCTTAGAAGACAATAAAATTACCCATGTTTCTATACCAAATAAAAGCAATATTTCAAATGTCAATAAATACAAAAAAAAAATGTCCTACGCATATCATGGTTATGTCTGCACTCATAATGCTCATAATGCTCTTGCTCATAATGCTCTTGCACATAATGCTCTTGCTCATAATGCACATAATGCTCTTGCTCATAATGCTCTTGCACATAATGCTCTTGCTCATAATGCTCTTGCATATCAGGAAATGCTAAATTTTACATACCTACTCCAGCCATTTTACCTACTTTTTGGAAGTTTTTGATAGGTTCACATTTTTCTATTTAAAGCCTCCAAAAAATCCAAAGAATGCATATTCCAATACACCAAAACAAACTTAGAAGTACTCAAAACTGAAAAAAACCCATCAAACATGTGCTTCATAACTATTATAAATACCAGCCATGGACCTAAAAGATGCTTAGTTGATTTCTTTCTGATTTAAACCATGGACATTCATGCGAAACTGAGGAGTGCCCCCTCTATGTATGTGGTTTAACGTGGCTTTTAAGAATCTTTAAGTCGTATCATGACGGTGTGTACTTGTATCATACAGGCAATTACTGTATGTATGTGGATTTACGTAGCTTTTAAGAATCTTTAAGTCGTATCACGACGGTGTGTACTTGTATCATACAGGCAATTACTGTATGTATGTGGATTTACGTAGCTTTTAAGAATCTTTAAGTCGTATCACGACGGTGTGTACTTGTATCATACAGGCAATTACTGTATGTATGTGGATTTACGTAGCTTTTAAGAATCTTTAAGTCGTATCACGACGGTGTGTACTTGTATCATACAGGCAATTACTGTATGTATGTGGATTTACGTAGCTTTTAAGAATCTTTAAGTCGTATCACGACGGTATGTACTTGGACCATACAGGCAATTACTGTATGTATGTGGATTTACGTAGCTTTTAAGAATCTTTAAGTCGTATCACGACGGTGTGTACTTGTATCATACAGGCAATTACTGTATGTATGTGGTTTAACGTAGCTTTTAAGAATATTTAAGTCGTATCACGACGGTGTGTACTTGTATCATACAGGCAATTACTGTATGTATGTGGATTTACGTAGCTTTTAAGAATCTTTAAGTCGTATCACGACGGTGTGTACTTGTATCATACAGGCAATTACTGTAAGAATCTTTAAGTTGTATCACGACGGTGTGTACTTGTATCATACAGACAATTACTGTAAGAATCTATAAGTCGTATCACGACGGTGTGTACTTGTATCATACAGGCAATTACTGTAAGAATCTTTAAGTTGTATCACGACGGTATGTACTTGTATCATACAGGCAATTACTGTTAGAATCTTTAAGTTGTATCACGACGGTGTGTACTTGTATCATACAGGCAATTACTGTAAGAATCTTTAAGTTGTATCACGACGGTGTGTACTTGTATCATACAGGCAATTACTGTAAGAATCTTTAAGTCGTATCACGACGGTGTGTACTTGTATCATACAGGCAATTACTGTAAGAATCTTTAAGTCGTATCACGACGGTGTGTACTTGTATCATACAGACAATTACTGTATGTATGTGGTTTTACGTAGCTTCTAACAATCTTTAAATCACATCCTGACGGTGTGTACTTGTAGCAATGAGCTCTATGCTCTCTTTTATAGTGCTGCCACGTTGGAAAACCAGGCCATAGACACATCCATTGCTACCCGCCTCAGTCACACTCATGTCGATCAGTACTGGCATTACCATTTATATGTTAAGCGTCAAGCAAGGGAGCTACTAGTACCACCTGTACACAGTCTTTGTACGCCCCGGCCGGGGATTGACACACACGACCTCCCACATGCGAGGCAGGCGCTCTACCATTAACCACCGCCGTGGTGAGTCCATATAAGGACATGCCACATAAAATCGTGACATCGCAACACGAGCTGACTGAAATTTAAATTTAAACGCGTAGCGTGCGTACCAGCAATCACGTCCACATTTGGTTTCCATGGTTATCGGTAGGAAGCATTAAGACTGTCTCCCACATTACAAGCGAAGATTAGGAAGGGCTTTAAGTTTGTTCGTTTCTCGGTATAATACACGCAGTTCGAGACAAATGAATAAAGAACATTTTTATGCATTCTGTGACATATGTGCATTTACATGTTATTTGAGAGGCTTAAAGGAGAAACACGGCTGACTTTTGGCTATATATGAAGGCCAGGTGTTCGTGAAGGAGGCTGATCACCCACTTTATCTGGGTAGAACCAGTGCGGTATGCCTTCAGCCATCCGTAAACATCTAAACTTTCTCACTCAAAACCGAACACCCAGTGGGATTTGTAAGGAGATAATACATGACAATCGTTTGTAAGGAGATAACACATGACACTTGTTGTTAAGAGATAACACATGACACCCGTTTGTACGGAGATAACATGACACTCGTTTGCAAGGAGATAACATATGACACCCGTTTGTAAGGAGATATCACATGACACCCGTTTGTTATAAGATAACATATGACACCCGTTCGTAAGGAGGTAACACATGACACCCGTTAGTAAGGAGATATTACATGACACTCGTTTGTAAGGAGATAACATACGACACCCGTTTGTAAGGAGGTAACACATGACACCCGTGTGTAAGGAGATAACACATGACACCCGTTTATAAGGCGATAACACCTGACACCCGTATGTAAGGAGATAACACATGATACCCGTGTGTAAGGAGATAACACAAGACCCGTTTGTAAGTAGAAAATACATGACATTCGTTTGTAAAGAGATACCACATGACACCCGTTTATAAGGCGGTAACACCTGACACCGTATGTAAGGAGATAACACATGACAACTGTTGTAAGGAGATAACACATGACACCCTTTTGTAAGGAGATAACACATGACACGCATTTGAAAGGAGATAACATATGACCCCCGTTTTCTAGGAGATAACATATAACACCCGTTTGTAAGGAGATATTACACGACACTCGTTTGTAAGGAGATAACATATGACACCCGTTTGTAAGGAGATAACACATGACACCCGTTTGTAAGTAGATAATACACGACACTTGTTTATAAGGAGATAACACATGACGCCCGTTTGTAAGTAGATATCACATGACACCCGTTTGTAAGGAGATAATACATGACACTTGTTTATAATGAGATAACATATGATACCCGTTTGTAAGGCGATAAATACATGACACTCGTTTGTAAGGAGGAGATAACACATGACACCCGTTTGTAAGGAGGAGATAACACATGGCACCGTTTGTGTGTTTGTTATATAGAGTATATAATCAAGGAATATACATGGCGCGCTATCCACTAGGCCACCGCCGTCCCTCGCTATACACTAGGCCACCGCCGTCCCTCGCTATCCACTAGGCCACCGCCGTCCCTCGCTATCCACTAGGCCACCCTAGGCCACCGCCGTCCCTCGCTATCCACTAGGCCACCGCCGTCCCTCGCTATCCACTAGGCCACCGCCGTCCCTCGCTATCCACTAGGCCACCGCCGTCCCTCGGAGCAAATGAAGATCCCGTATGTTAGATCCATACAAATGAACACATACATAATAAGTTTTATTAAGGGCAAACTCATGAAGTAATTTCTTTCCCTTTATTTCCAGGCTCCAGTCTACAATGCTCTTTGATGTTTGTAATGGCGCCTTCATCCGGACTGCTTCTGTTGCCGTCTTGATTACAAGTTATTTACAGTCAGGTAGGTCGAGTGTTGCCGTCTGGATTACAAGTTATTTACAGTCAGGTAGGTCAAGTGTTGCCGTCTTGATTACAAGTTATTTACAGTCAGGTAGGTCGAGTGTTGCCGTTTGGATTACAAGTTATTTACAGTCAGGTAGGTCGAGTGTTGCCGTCTGGATTACAAGTTATTTACAGTCAGGTAGGTCGAGTGTTGCCGTCTTGATTACAAGTTATTTACAGTCAGGTAGGTCAAGTGTTGCCGTCTGGATTACAAGTTATTTACAGTCAGGTAGGTCAAATGTTGTCGTCTGGATTACAAGTTATTTACAGTCAGGTAGGTCAAGTGTTGCCGTCTGGATTACAAGTTATTTACAGTCAGGTAGGTCAAGTGTTGCCGTCTTGATTACAAGTTATTTACTGTCAGGTAGGTCAAGTGTTGCCGTCTGGATTACAAGTTATTAACAGTCAGGTAGGTCAAGTGTTGTCTTTATTACAAGTTATTTACAGTCAGGTAGGTCAAGTGTTGCCGTCTGGATTACAAGTTATTTACTGTCAGGTAGGTCAAGTGTGGCCGTTTTGATTACAAGTTATTTACAGTCAGGTAGGTCAAGTGTTGCCGTCTGGATTACAAGTTATTTACAGTTAGGTAGGTCAAGTGTTGCCGTCTTGATTACAAGTTATTTACAGTCAGGTAGGTCAAGTGTTGCCGTCTGGATTACAAGTTATTTACAGTCAGGTAGGTCAAGTGTTGTCTTGATTACAAGTTATTTACAGTCAGGTAGGTCAAGTGTTGCCGTCTGGATTACAAGTTATTTACAGTCAGGTAGGTCAAGTGTTGCCGTCTTGATTACAAGTTATTTACAGTCAGGTAGGTCAAGTGTTGCCGTCTGGATTACAAGTTATTTACAGTCAGGTAGGTCAAGTGTTGCCGTCTTGATTACAAGTTATTTACAGTCATGTACGTCAAGTGTTGCCGTCTGGATTACAAGTTATTTACAGTCAGGTAGGTCAAGTGTTGCCGTCTGGATTACCAGTTATTAACAGTCAGGTAGGTCAAGTGTTGCCGTCTGGATTACAAGTTATTTACAGGCAGGTAGGTCAAGTGTTGTCTTGATTACAAGTTATTTACAGTCAGGTAGGTCAAGTGTTGCCGTCTGGATTACAAGTTATTTACAGTCAGGTAGGTCAAGCGTTGCCGTCTGGATTACAAGTTATTTACTGTCAGGTAGGTCAAGTGTGGTCGTCTTGATTACAAGTTATTTACAGTCAGGTACGTCAAGTGTTGCCGTCTGGATTTCAAGTTATTTACAGTCAGGTAGGTCAAGTGTTGCCGTCTGGATTACAAGTTATGTACAGTCAGATAGGTCGAGTTTTGTTTGCCTCGTCACTCTGTTACCAATAAACCGTCACATTCGGATGACATAAACATGATAAAGGGGCTAATATTTAATATTTTAACGGATGTTTACCTCTCGCCACGAAAGTAGAGTGGGTATATATATAGTGTTAGCATGTCCGTACGTACGTCTGAAACTTCACATATATGTGCATCTACATGACAGCAGTCAGTATAGGTCGATATGAATGACATTCACATACTGTTCGCACGTCGTTACTTTACATTAAAGTATAGCCTCTATCCGACTTAGTGTTTACCACGGGTTTATCGATATTCTCTATATAGGTCACGTATTTAATAATGAAGCGTGCTGGTAGTAAAGTCTTTATGAATAATAGGTGCAAGTACTTAAAAGTAGGAGGAAACTGATTGGTTGAAAAAGCTGGGTAAAAACTAAGTCCATTTCTCAAACATTAGAAGCCGTAGTGCATATATACATGACAGCCGTAGTGCATATATACATGACAGCAGTAGTGCATATATACATGACAGCAGTAGTGCATATATACATGACAGCAGTAGTGCATATATACATGACAGCAGTAGTGCATATATACATGACAGCAGTAGTGCATATATACATGACAGCCGTAGTGCATATATAAATGACAGCAGTAGTGCATACATACTTGACAGCCGTAGTGCATATATACATGACAGCAGTAGTGCATATATACATGACAGCAGTAGTGCATATAAACATGACAGCAGTAGTGCATATATACATGACAGCAGTATTTTCCAATAAAAAATAGGTCAGTTTGAATGACATTGACCGACGTTTTGCACTTTGTTAATATATATCAAAGTTTAACGTTCACGTTTGTTTTATTTATTCCATAACGCAGGTACCAAAGGCACACAACTTGTAAACTTCATATACACTTATATATGTACACCAGTAGTATGTCCCCATAAAAAGTAGGTCAATATATATGGCCTTCACCTTTTGTGTACTCTGTTACTGGCACAGTAACATCCATACATCGTTCAAATTCATGCACGCTAACATCTTTATGCCATCAACCTGCTTCTACTAAAAGAAGGTCAGCGAGATTGCCATTTAGATGCTTACAAACGTTTTATTTTATGTGACTGACAGCGCTAAAATGAGGCATCCGTGTCCCATTGAGACATTTTCTATTTGTAATAAGAAGACTATTTTAGCGTGTTAAAACACCCATTTATAATCAGGGTTGGAGTTTGAGACGTGGCGGATAGGGGGAGCGAACGTATATGAAATTGTGTTGTATAAACTTTTTATTTCCAAATATCAACAGTTAAAGTTCGTGTTACTTGAATTTTGTATTCCATTGGATGGTAAAGTAAATTATATCTCTTGAACGGAATTCTACCAAATTAGTGCATGACATACCCACTTGATAT